>JAYXIM010008005.1:0-151780 GCA_037575425.1 Anastrepha fraterculus
TTTTTTTTTCATTTTTTTAAATCGTATAGAAATTATGACATTAATAAACAAAAAAATTTGTGGTTTTTTGTATTCAGGTGACTGACGCCGATGCTGCAATGCCCACCGATTGAGAAGCCCCGCTGCGACCTTCCTGGAAGAAGTGAGTGTACATCCGCCATTTTAAATGATTAAAAAAAAAAAAATTATATTATTTTAATGTAAAGGGTGGTTAAATTTCAAGGGCCGATGTTGAATGTAAACCACACCTAAACGTCAAGCTTTTTTCTGCATTTCATTTAGCATTTTTCAATTCTAAACTAACTTAATTTAAACCAAGGAAAGATACACAATCGATCAACGCGTTAAAGTTATTCAGGTTTGTTATGAAAACGGGCGTTCAAATCAAAATGCATATCGCGCACTTTGTGCTTTTTTCGGTAAATTTAATCTCCAAATGTGCGTACAATCGTAAAATTGTGCAAAAGTTAGAACAAACCGGGTCTGTGTGCAGTATGCTGTGTGGTTGAAGAGCCGTCCCCCTCAACTCGTCGTCGTGTCCAACAATTGCACCTCTCACGCTCGTCATTGATGAACATTATGCATAAAGACTTGCATTTACACACTTACAAGGTGCAATTGACTCAAGAACAAAAGCCTCTTGACCATTTCAAGCGTCGTCAATGGTCGGAATGGTGGCAGGAAATGGCAACACTGAATGACCAATTTTCGAAGAAAATCACCTTCAGTGGTGAGACACATTTTCACCTCAGTGGATTCGTCAATAAGCAGAATTGCCACATTTGGGCGAATGATAATCCAAGAGTGATTTCAGAAAACCCAATGCACCCACAAAGAATGACTCTTTGGTGCGGTTTATGGGCCGGCGGCATCATTGGGCCATATTTTTTTCCAAAATGAGGCTGGTCAGGCAGTTACTGTGAATAGTGTTCGCTTTCGTGAGATGATACGAACTTTTTATGGCCCGAATTGGAAGATATCAATGTGGACGATATGTGATTTCAACAGGATGGTGCCACTTGTCAGCTAACGAAACAATCGCTCTTTTGCGCGAAAAATTTGATGGCCGAATAATCTCACGTCACGGCGATGTCAATTGGCCACCAAGATCATGTGATTTGACACCGTTGGACTTCTTTCTTTGGGGTTATTTGAAAGAAAGCCAGCAACAATTCAAGAGCTAAAGGATGAGATAATTGGGCACATTAACGACATAGAACCTCAATTATGCCTTAGCGTCATCGAAAATTTGGACCATCAGATGGAGGTGTGCCGCCAAGGCCGCGACGGTCATTTGGCCGATATTTTGTTCCATACGTAACTGGGCCATACCAATATTATCATAATAAAGAGAATTGACAATAATTTCCAAAAAAATTGTATTTTATTCAAAATCAACACCGGCCCTTAAAACTTAATTATCCTTTATAAATAAACTGTATGCAAATTTTGAAAAAAAATATATTGAGTTCTTCATTTTAAATAATTTTAATGAATATGAGGGAAAATATGGCTGTTTACAGGTATCTGTCCCCTTAAAAAAGTTGGATTGATCCACTACCCAGCCAAGTATTGTACAGTGTTATTGATCGCAATTTAAGAAATCTAAGAATAATGCTCATTACGGGCTCTGATAATAGAAATTCACCAATCCACAACTTAAAAAAAAATGTAAGTGGAATGGCCTTAAGTGAACGAAATTGATCGACTATTTCTTACTTATTACTCATAGTTTGAGTTTCTTCACCCACCCCGTATGAGTAAAACACTCACATGATGGCATGTGGACCCTGCTGCATTCATTTTCGTTTCCACAGCCCGCGCGCCACATTTTGCTATCGTTTGAGGAACAAAGTGTAACTGGATTACTCACAAATTGCATCAAAACCAACTGAATCCGTAGAACTACTGACAATAAAAAGTGCTAGGGCAAGGGTAAATACCCTTAAACATGCGCACACACACACACAACCATATGTACCCAAGACAGTGCTCGTATTTTATTATACTTGTGAATAAATTTATACGCGCATTTAAATCAACAAATATTTATTTATCAAAACAATTCGTTGCCTTCTTTGCGTTGCTGACTAAACGAATATTTGCTTGGCGCGCAGACGAGTCAACAGATAAGGCAAAACAAATTGAACTACATACGGGACAAAGAAGGAGTAGACAAATTTGAGAGGCGAAATCAGCGCCCTTCACGACGCATTTCAAGAACTGAACAAAGACAAAAAGTAAATAGCTTAAAATTTCAAATTACTTGGATTTTATCTAAATGTATGTATGTATATGTGCGTGTTTGTACATACAAATAGTGATATATGTGTGTCTAAGAATGTGTGCGTGTGGGTGCGAGAGGGAGGTGAGTGAAAGTATTAATGCTATTTAAACAAATTTTCGTGCCACAGCTGGCAAACAGAAGGCGCTGATATGATAATGGGCCGCTGAAAGAAGGGTGATTGAAATTAATTCTTATGCTTAAATGCGAATGAAAGCAGAAGGAAAGCAGGAAAGCTGGTAAACAAATATTCATTAAAACTAAATGCATAAATAGTATATGTATATGCACAGTCGTATGTATGTATGGGTATGTGTACAGGCGAGAATGTTGCAAGCCACAAATATGTTGATTAATACCCAGTAATGGTCGGTTTAGGAATGAAGAGCGCCCTCAAATATGTTACATATTTATGCATATACACACATACATACATACATGCCTACATATACATGTTTACATTATGCCTTGCAATGCTTGCTAGTTTTTATTTTTCTGTCATTTTCTGTGCCAGCCGCAGCTCCACCACCGCCAGCTGCTGACACTATCAGCCTTTTTGCTGTTGCCGCGCAGTGACTTTGACGCGTGCGCAATGCACTTTATTATTCCGGTTTCTTTTTTATTTTGCTGCGATGTGGTTTTTCGTTCGTTTCATTATTAATTTTCATTAGCAGATTTTGCTTTTGCTGCTGTTATTGCTGCTGTTGCAGCATTTGTTGCGGGTGTTTTACAGCTGGTTTTTGTGTTTCGTTGTTTGTGGTTATTACACTTGTCCATTTTCCCCATCGACGCACTTTGTTTATAAACAAATGTGCACGTCAGTTTTTTATTGTTATTGCTTTGTGGTGTTTGCGCATTTTTTAACGGTATGGAGTTGTTATTGAGCTGTTGAAGATTAAGCGAAGTGAAAGGTAACGGTTAAATTAGCCGTCAACTTGTGTGGTTGTACACACATTACCGAATGTTTTTTTTGCCAATTAAGTGGTTTTTGCAGGCAAGTGTAAATATTTTTTTTTGAGTATTTCAGTTTGTTTGGTTGGTGTTCAGAACGATGGAAGGATGGTTTCAAGATTTGATTTTAATCGTTTTTGCAATGAAGATATATAAAGCAAATGTAGCGATTCCATACCAAGTGCTCCAAACATTTTGGACATTACCGTCAATTCTTCAAAAAATTTATTTATAATAAGAAGTAAACTGAAAAAGTTTTGAAATAAATTTAATAGAAGAATATCGTGTATCTGCTTACTGATGTACGTAGCGACACAAGGCGAATCTATTAAAGGTGGTATTGGTAAATCAGCTGATTTGTTTTCTTCTTTCGCCGTATCCATATGGCTTTCAGCCAATGCGAATTGAGTATCTATGGTGGCGCCATTAAAAAACAGTTACTTTATTTTTCGCGATTTTGACAGGTTTGACGTCAGCTTAGTGCGCAATGCAAAACAAATGAACAAAACAAACAAAAGTAGGAAAAATTACGTTTGAGAAAATTCGCCGAATGGCTTGATAGTTTTTGATTTGTAAGATTTGAACTAATCAAATTAATCAAAACGCAGTGCCGTGTGTTAAACCTTGAAAGCATAAAGCGCCCAAAATGCAGTTTGTTTGCAGTTTGTTTGCATTTTTATGCGGAAGACGCCGTGGCAAGAAAGTATGTGTGTGAGAGTATAATTTCTTGTATTTGCTTGTTTCCATTGCTTTCACCTACTCTTCCTTTTCACAAACAAATAATTCCCCTTCCTTTCGCTTGTTTATAAATCCGCTCTTATGACACGGCGAATTCGCAAGGCGCAATCGTGTATTCTATCATTCTTGGCTGTCAGCCCAGAATGAAATAAGGCGAGATCATTCTTTGTTTTTTACTTTGACAATCAAATGTACAAAATATGGTCTGTCTAGCGTGACCACCTTTAGTGAATACGCCTTCGTAGCGATACTTAGATCGATTTTCAAACGGGCGTAATATAGGCGTATGTATGCCAGCGCTTTTTTCGCACTAATTTGATGAATGTAGCTGAACATGAGAAAAAATCTAAAAGTGTTGGGAATCTCATTATCATAATCGTAGAATAGCCTCAGCTATTAATGAAAAATAATAATAATCAGAAAAAAATTAAGAGGGTGTTTTTCAAACATTAAAAAAAAAAAATTCTTCCCAAAAATTTTGAACAGCAATTTCGAGTAATACTAGTTTTAATTTACTCTGTTTTTTAATGGCGTCGCAGAGGGTCTATTTAAATGTCCAAAAGTATTAAAAATGTCTCATAATACAAAAAAAGTAAAATAAATGTATTGTCTTTGCTGACAGTTATTAATTCTACGTTGAAAGAGATTTGAGTACTTCGCACAATGATAGCATAAGTGACGCATTCTCAATACACTCTGGAGTTAGATAAGGCTGCCCCTCTCACCGCTCCCTTTGTGAAAATTCACCAAGTGCCCAGAGGCATTATACAGTTTCTCACCAGATTTGGACTTTGCTGACGATATTTGTCTGCTGTCGCACAAGTTGACTGATATGCAAGCGAAAGCGGACGAGCCAGTAACGCTGGAACGCAAAGTCGGGCGGGAAGTTAACGTCGCAAAAAAAGACATTGATAACCAACCGTACCAACAGTAGCCAGGTTATGATATATAGCCAAAGAAGTGGAGTTTGTTGATAGCTTTTTGCTACCTGCCCTATGCTATAGCAGCGTACGGCAGAGCAGAGGCAGACGTCATTAGTAGATCGATAAAGTGCAAGGACAACATTCGAGCGCTGATGGAAAATTCAAGCTCAGTATATTCAACGTATGCGTCAAGTCGACGCTGCTATATGGAAATTAAATGTGACTTATATCAAAAATGATCACACAGAAACTTCAGTGCTTCACCAACAAATGCTTGAGGATAATATGCAGAATATTCCGGGGCAACGGAATAAATAACGGCGAACACTGGAGACAAACGAGCGAGGACCTCATCTTTCGCCGACTGGCATGCAGGGAATGGAGTTGAATAAGTTGGGCTCTTAGAAAACCACGCCATAGCATCAAAATAATGGCCCTAGATTGGTAATCTCAGAGAGGCAGTAGCTGCGGCCGGCCAAAGAATACCTGGAAAAGATCCATTCTGCATTACATGTCTTCTAGAAACCAAAGCTGGTGCAACGGCAAGACGATAGCATCTAACTGCGTACGTTAGAGAAGCCTTGTAGAGGGCCTATGCTTTTCACAGGACTAAGCAGGAGGAAAAGAAATTTCTTAGGCAAAAACTTTCATTAATATTTTTTTTTATATTTCTTAAGGGGCCCGGTGGTTTAAAAATTTGAAAAAATCGACTGGAAAGTATAGTATCTTAAGAACATACTGTGAAATTCGCAATATTATAGCTTCTACAGCCCATTAACTAGGTAGAGAGCGGCCCGCGCCCTCCTGTACCTCAAACTTGAAACTTATTTACCTTGAACCAACTTTTTCGGCACGGCGGGAATGAAAAATAAAATTCAACCGAATCACTTAAAATTTGAATATGTTGTTCACAACATGTATGTCTATCGTCGGAACTAGAATTAAAATTTTATTTAAGTAATTTCCTATTTTTTATATTAAAAAACTTTTAGTTTCTATGTAAATTTTATGATTTTCTTTTCAAATTTTTTCAATTTTTAATTTTTTCGATTTGTTCTAGTTTCGACCATAACTGCACTTTTTCTGATAAAGAATCTTCTTGTATTTTGTTATTCAGATGAGTAGAAGTCTCGAAATCACCTATGCCGTCCAGGTCCGATTTTTCAAGAGTATCATCTTCAGCGGCATTTTTATAATAATAAATATGGTTTAAAAAAGAAATTATGCTCAATTGATGTAGTAATAAAAACAGAAAGTTAAAAAATTTGTTTTTTTAATATTTATTCGTTTTTTTTTTTAATAGTGAAAATAGATGAAAATGACCACCGGGTCCCCTTAAAGCCGAAAATTTCACTTTAGCTTTAATATTCTTTCCGCCGTAGCCGAATGGGTAGGTGCGTGATTACCATTCGGAATTCACAGAGAGGTCGTTGGTTCGAATCTCGGTGAAAGCAAAATTAATAAAAACATTTTTCTAATAGCGGTCGCCCCTCGGCAGGCAATGGCAAACCTCCGAGTGTATTTCTGCCATGAAAAAGCTCCTCATAAAAATATCTGCCGTTCGGAGTCGGCTTGAAACTGTAGGTCCCTCCATTTGTGGAACAACATCAACACGCACACCACAAATAGGAGGAGGAGCTCGGCCAAGCACCTAACAGAAGTGTACGCGCCAATTATTTATTTATTTTTAATATTCTTTTCTTATTGAAATTTCTGTGCTCAAAGAGTTCGCTGCCTTTAAAACAGTAAAGCCATTTCTGTGCTAGCGATGGGGCTTTCTAAAAAATACCAAAAAGAAAAATTTTTGAAAAAGTCTGTTACACAATTACGATTTTAATTTAAAGCTGCAATAACTTACAGCAGTAGATGAGTTTCTGCTCACTGTTAATTAAAATAAATAGCATAACTTTTACTTAAGTATATATTACGAAAATTTTCTTACAGTTGTTTTATGCACTTTCTTTTCAAAACAAATAAAAGTTCCAAAAGTGAAAAATCTGCACCTGGTAAAAGTCGCCAAAACTACGACTTTCTTAATGGGGAAGTTATGAAAAAACTTGATTCAATCACAGCAACAGTAGCAGCAGCTACAAAAGGCTAAGCATAAGGTGTGTCTGTGTATGTGCGTATAAGCATTGTAAGCGACAAATAAGGCTCATCAAAGCTCATGAATACGACTACTAATTTATGTATGTATGCGAGAGTATAAAGTTAGGCGTTTGATAGTTGACTTCCTTATTAGCGCACACTCCGAAAGCAAAGAAAAGAAATAAATTAAATAACCAAGAAACATGGAAAATGTAGAGAAGTGAATAGCGAATGTATTGTAGCTGCTGGACAGAAAACGGAATGGCAAATCGCCACGGCACCAGATGCGGAGCTGATGACGACCGGTAGTTGTGCAGCAAATTGACTGCTGCCTTGCGAATTGTTGGGCATTGAGTAGTTGAAAGCATCGGGAGTTGCTGCATAAAAATGCGCACACAAGACTTATAAAATGTGTGCAAACTTTTTAATTGACACTTTATGGACGCTGAGCATGTTTATGGCACGTCGCGGCATGGCCAGGTATTTCTTACAGCAAAGTAACATTTTCCACTCATACGTTTGTCACCCATAAAGCAGATGACACAAACGAGTTGCTTTTTAAATTTTTTTTTATTTTATTTTATTGAATACGCGAAAATTTTCGAAAAGTACAAAGTATGTGAATGAGCGGAGATTACTGACTAGTGAAAGTTATGCTGGTGGCGAGAAGTAAAATATTTTAGTAATTACGCACAAGCGACGCAAAATAGAAACTTGGCAAAAAATACTGGGTTAGTTTGCTGCAAACAATATGCGCAAATGACACGAAGCTAACGTAAGAATTAATTAACTGAACTTTTATTAAGCAGAAAATGTTTACATGCTTTCGTGTTTTCTTTTTTTTTGGCACTTAATTAGCAAGCAATCAATGGTAATTAGCTAAAGTTACTGAGCTATAATTTAGTGCATCGAATTAAAGTAGTCGCTTGACAAGTTTGGGCTAACAGTAAATGAGTTTTGAAGTTTGCGATTAAGATTAGGACGTCACTTTTATTTTTTTTTAGTAACTTTAAGTAATTTTCGACTTACTGTGGAAATAAGGAATCTTCTAAAACTTTTGAGAAGTTCACGCTGGTTTTAAGACAGATCAAGGACAAGTTTTCCACGCGTCATTACAATGTGCTATGAGCCCGAGTGCGTCAAATAGTAGACAACCGTTTCAACCTAACTTAACGTAACTTAACTTAATGAGTAAATTGGCAAAAATGTGTATTAAAAAGACGCAACAATCACCAGCGGAAGTGAGATTGGAAAGTTCTTTCCCGAGCCATTCAAACCACAAGTTTTTTCAAAGGCGATTGACTTTAGCGCTTCTTCGACTTACTCTTCACATTAGAAAAAGTTATTCTTACTACTGCTGAAGTGCTAAGCCGCTGTTGACATTCTTGGCCTAACTGCCTTTTACCCCAAAGATAATCGATTTACCAGGTTTGGCCAACCGAAACAAAATTGTGAGGGGAACTTCACCTGTCACATCACGGGGGATTCGGCAGCCAAGTTCTACACAATCATTTCACACATATTCACATACTCGTTGAATCAGTCGGTGTTCAGATAGCAACAAAGTGACATTGTGCTTATTTTTTTTTTCAAGTTTTTGCGTAATACAACCAATTTATTACCCCGACTACGTCAGCTCATCAGCTGATTCTCTCAAATTCGCTGACAGCCGTCTAACAGCCTGATATTGGCCAGACCTCTAACATCTGTTAACCATGTTTTACCCCTAAAATTCAGCAGCTACATTTCGATGCAAATGTAAAACGCCAGCAAAAGTGAAATGGCTAACATGGATGCTAATGCCATTAAGTGGAGTTACTTGCTTTTCTGTTTCAAGATTCATTTTTAATTTAGTAAATATTTTTAATTTCTTGAAACGCTACGAAGCTGGTGTTAAAATTTTCGTTAACAATTTCATAGAATGATCGACTCCTCGATCAATATTCATTTACAATATTTAGCCAAAAGGAATATTAATAAATGAGCAGCTTCGAGAAAATCCTCATTACTAATTGCCAAGGTTGTCATCAAACGCGTAGTTTGATTTTCGTAATCTGGTTGCGATAATCCTTCAAAAGGGTCATAATATAAGACTTTCCTCTATACAAATTTATACAAACACTTACTCATAGTGCATACATACATACATACATATTTATGCTTTTGTATCTTAGCTCACCTTCAGAGCTGCACAATGTTATTACTACGGCCAAAGGCATTGTCATGGGCAACCGAAAGTAATTTACTGTCTTGCGACGCATTAGAAGCGAACAACGTAGAAGTTAGCCAACGAAAGAAGAAAAAAGGCAAATAAAGATTAATGCAATCACTGCCAAGAAGAAGCTGTGTGGAAAATAAGCGAAAAAGCATAACGAATTCATACTTTTTATGTATACAAATACACACATAAGATATAAGAATAAGGGTTTCGGTGTATGTATGAGCCACTAGTAACCCGGAGTGAATTTTTCATGTGCATATGTATGTGTGAAGTGCCACACACACACTTACTCATTTAGGTATGCAAGTAAAGCATGTCGCCACTTACATGATAACGTCATCTATTTTCACGGTCAGACGCCGAAAGCGTCTTAAAAGCGGCCACCGACGCTCTAATATGACTGCTGCACTTATACAGTCATAGTGAGTTGCACTCTGCTTACTCATTAGCCTGTAGGGCTGTGCAATGGATCAGATGCTTTAAAGACCAGTCTCGTGAACTAAGTACTTCATTTTGGGTACATTCCAGACTAGGTGTAACTTTTAAGAGGACAATACACTTTCGAGATCAAACAAATATTCAACCTCCATTTCACACAAATTACATCAGGTCTTAGCTAAGACACCAATCACAACAATTATTTCTACTTCTCAAATATAGTTGTCGTTCAAAATCCCTTTCACTACACTTCGTTCTCATTCTGTTGTTATGTGACTACTCATCTATTAGAGACTGCCTATGTTCTTTCTAAAGTAGCATCTCTAGCCGACAGCACTCACATACTCATATTTACATGGCAACACAGAAAGGTCAAATTACTTATATACTTCCAACTAAGTAACCGTCTTAGCAAGTGCATTAAAGTCGCTAATGCGCTTTTAGTAAGGTCCAATGAAAAAATCAAAAACAGAAAACATACCAACAAAAACTAATTCAGTATCAAAACAACAGCACCGACAATGCCAAGTGGTGCAGCGACAACTCAAGTACAGACTTGCACGTACCCGCACGAGACCTACTCGTTTGACGAAGAAGAAAACAATACGAATAGTAAAAGGGTTAGCTGCCGGGCTGACGATGATGATGGCATTGCTGCTGTACTTGGGAGATGCAATGACGATAGAGACGACGTTGACACTATTTTATGCGCAGTGTTGTTGTCGCCACGTTGAAATTATTATGAGTTAGATTTTATGAGTTGCATTCTTATTACTTTTGGACACTCAGCACAGTACGTCTGTATGTGTATTTTTATTTTATATTATTACTTTATAGTGGTAGAAAATTACTGTGGAGAATGTCGCGCTACAGAAACACAAACAGTGCATGACAATGCAATTAAATGGGGTAAGTAGAAGGGGATAGGCAAATGAATTGAGCGACTGCTATTAAAAATAGAATAGAAAATTAATTTTTGTGGAAGTGTTTGAAATCGGGTTCAGGCTTAAGTGCAGCGGAATTAAATAAGTTTTGCTCAAAGTGTGTTTATGTATGTATAATGAATAGGTGCGTTGGTAGGTGATGCACTTATTTTTAATGGAAAACGGCTGTCGCTTTTAAGTGGTTGGCTATTTACAATGCGAACGCATTCAAATTTATGCAAGGTCTTGATTTTTCTGCGAAGCCTTTATGTGTGAAATATTCCAGGCAGCAAGCATTGAAGACAACTCAAGGGATTTGTTGGCTATGCTAAAATGTGAAATAATAGAAAACAAACAAAGAAAACTTCTTGAATGAAAAGAAATGTTTTGCTTCTGAAGCGATCCTGTGAAAAAAGGCATCTCTTCAAATACATTTTTGCGGCGATACAAATAATGTTTATTTAGTCAGTTCCCATATAAAGATACAACTTTTGAACAATATTTAAAAAAAATACAATGCAAAATATTGAAAATTGAGCGAGTGGCAGTGAATTTCTGAAGGTGTCTCAAAAACAAGTTTATTTTGGGGTGTGCATCATAGCTTACAATGGAATCTTCTAAAACAATATCAAAATGCATTTGTAACGGATGCTTAACTTGGAAACCACAAAAGCGATTTATCTCAAAAAATCCGTCAATTTGTGATATAAGATTAATAATAAACAAACCCAAAAGAAAAGGCTGTCTTATCTAGGGAATTATGCGAAGAAGCAAAGAAGTACTGCGAAAATTCGAAAGCGATTAGTCTAATAGAGGCTGTGTCCGTAAATGCAACATGACGCGCAAACTACAATTGCATAACAAACAGAACGTTCAGAAATGCCAATATGGCAGCACTGCAATAATCAAGCGTTCAAAAAGACAACAATTCTATCAGTTGTCACTCATAATTTCTATCAAAAAATTGTTTACTGCATTTAACTACGATGTCTGATGAAAAGTAAGTGCAAAACTGTTTTATTTTAATTTTTGTATTGAAATTTAGTTAAATTATGTTAATAATAATTGTATAAATTATTATTTTTAAATTTTTAGTGAAAATCTCAGTAATGCGGAGACACAGTTATTGCTGAGAGTACGGTTGAATATGGAGGACGAGTTTAAATCGGGTAGAAGGAAAAAAATGTATTATGGAAGAAAGTTGTGACCGAAGTTAAAAATGTAAATCCCAATATACGACTGGACAGCACCACAGCCCGGAGAAAATTCTTAAATCTCTTGGTAACGTACAAGCGCATTAAGAAAAGAAATAATTCTTCCGGTAGAGAAGCTACATCCTGGAGGTATTTTGAGGACTTCGACGAAGTTTATGGTACAAGGCGCTCAATGACTCCTCCAACAGCAAATTTGCAAGCCTCTTTGGATTTGGTACTGTCAACGTCGTCCACATCTTCAAGTGAAATAAATAATGAGTCGCCAAATTCTCCACCGACTACCACTAAAGCCATGCAGTTACCCAGTGTGGAGTCAAAGCCTTTTCCAAAGCCTAATTAAAGTGAAACTATAAATTATTAATTTTCATAAAACTTATAAAACCTTACTTTAAAAGTGGCCCAATTCATTCGGAAATGGGAATAGAAAATGTCCTCGGGAAACGTCTTTATTGTTTCAATAAACGATTTGTTTTTAGGTATTTTTCTTTTTAAAGACAAACATTTGTACCTAAACATTTTTCTCTTTGACTTCAATAGCCTTCTGTTTCTTAAATTTAAAGAAAATCTATGTTTTCTTTGCTCACACATTTCGTCTAGTGTTAGATTCAGCAAAATATCCATTTTAGTATTATACGCGTTCAAAAATGCAAACAAACGTATTTGTAAATTGTCAAAAATTGTATAAGAAGTATCAAATGTCAAACTTGCAGTGTTGCCACTGATGCTTATGCTGCAAGTCATGTCGCATTTACGAACACAGCCAAATTTTGAGAAATGGCGCACACTGACTTCAAGGATGACAGATAATTGTGTTAGGGGAATTTTAGCTGCGACGTCACTTGAGGATTCGTCAGCCGAATTCCGCACGATCATTTCACATGTAATCACACACTTGTTCAATAAGTCGTTGTTTAGCGGCAACGAATTTATCATTGGCCGATTTTGTCGTATTTTACTAACACAATCTCAGTTGTTTTGTAAACACACCCTAAGTGATATTAGCTCATCAGCTGATTCTGTAAAATTCAGTCAGAACCGAGTAAAGATCTGTTAAACAGCTCACCTTTAAAAATTTTTCACCATGCACTCACTTACATATAACAAGTTTCTTCATAAAGTCGAGCAGGCTATTGTTGTTGTTGTGCTAATAGTATGACCATCCCCGGTAAATATTCCAAAAATATGAATTCGGGTCGCTGCGGTAACGTAGAACCAACCGCCGAGGAGCGCATAGAAACCCGCCCTAGAGCAACGTACGCTCAAATACTCATAACTACGTCAATTTTGCTCCGTTGCACTTGAAATTTTGTCACAGTATTAGGGAGATATGCATACATTTTTTTTCTAATAGCGATCGCCTTCGGCAGGCAAAGGAAAACTGTGCAGTGTATTTCTGTCATGAAAACAGTAGGACCAGCCTCACCAAACACCCAATTAAGGATGTAAGTGCCAATTATTTATTTATATAAATTGTATATGTATATACTATATACTTATGTTATTGAGATAATAAATATTCATTTAAAAAAGTATAAACTCGTCTGTTAAAGCTCTTGTAATGACTATAGAAAATCTAATAAATAAATCCTAATTTGAAAAGAATTCGGTCAAATATTAATCGATATATTCAATATTTTAAGTTCACTTAACCCACTTTCCACTTTCCCTCTTGCTTTACGAGAATACAAATTAATTCACTTTTGCTGGTATTGAAGCTGTCAGAAAAACATCACTGCTTACAAATTGCAACACTTTGTGGCTTAAAACCCTGCAAACAATTTGTTATCTCTTAAGTGTTTTCGCATGAATTGGCGGCATAGCCCACAAGACATAGCGTCGCCAGTGTGGAAAATAAAAGCACAAAACCAATAAAATTAAATATTTATTTATATACGAGAGAGGTACACTCATACATACATACTAACAAGTTTGCATAGCATACGAGTTAGATAGAAGCCCACAGAAATTTATCTAAACCAGATGAGCAGAAGAATAGATGTGTGTAGATGTAGGCTTTGCAGGACGAAAAGAAGCAACGAAAAAGTTCACATGGCTACAGGAACAAAATTTGCTAGCACTTTACATACATACGTACTTATTACATGCAAGTTGCCAAAGAATAGGCAATGTCACGAAAAAAAAAAAAAAAATTACAAAAAATTATTAGTACATTACGAAAATGTACTAAAAAAATAACTAAAATGCCTAAATAATAAGGAATTATAGTATTCATTTTTTTTCAAGAGTAGTGGAACCGAAAAAATTGAAGAATATTTTAAAGCGTCGAACAACTGCTGGTCTAAACATTATAAAAAACTGAAAAGGCCGAATATTTTAGCAAAGCTCTTAATAGGGCTAATAAATAATTCTAATTAGATATGGTCAGAGTCATGAAATTCGTGAAAAAATAGCTGAAAACCTGCTCTGGAAAATTGTTTCGTTTGACAGAGAAATTTTCGAGGAAGAAATTTACAGGTTTCAAAGGGAAGTTGGTTACAATTCAGGCATGATAATACTAATGCAAAAGCAGTGAAGTGATGATCAAGGAGGTAACAACAAACCTTAAATGTTTAAAATAGTATCAAATGCCCCAGAAATCCCTTTAATGTTATCAGCTCCCAGAAGAAAATGCTGGCCACAATGTGAGATCACAAACGAGGTAGCTGGTTCTACGTACCGGAATGCCTGGACTACCATCTACCACCTCAGTAAACTAGTCATGTCTAGTGAGTTGAATTTCACCCCGCGTTTATCGTTTATAACAAACGATTATGGGGGTAAATTTCTATAGATAAAGTTTGGTGGATTAATTTTAAGCAAAAAAGTTCCTTCGCATTTTCTTTACTTCCAAGGCAAGGAAAATCTTGAGTTAACTATAAAATGTTGCAATCATTCTGGCCAGCGCTTGACGAGCGTATGATTTCGGAATCTGAAGAAAAAATATTCCAGTTTGGTACTACACATCACAAGAATACTAACGGCGCTCGTGGCTTACACTCTGCGACAAAACGATAGCTCATCAACATTTTGACCAGTTTTGACTATTTTTCTGTTTTTACTCTTTGAATTTGTATTAATTTTTATAAAAGTCTAACATATATATGCAATTTTCAACTTTATTACAAAACATTCGAAAATTTCCACAAATTTTTTATCTCAATACGACGGTTTTTAATTATAGTTTCTCGAAAGATTTTTGGCATACAGTTCTGTAGCTTATCAAATAAAGTACAATAAAGCATAAGTTTGAATTTGCTAAAAAAGTTCGCTAATTTTTTTGTAATTTTTTCCTTGACGGTGTGTTGAGCTTTTTCTTCACATTAAAACAAAAACAAAAAAAACACAACAATTCATGCACTATCTCTATCCTCTAATCAATTTCTTTTTGCTTATTTATTTGTTATGAAAATTATTTTTCGTTGCAGATTAATCGGTTTATGTTTTGAGGGATGTGGAGAGGAATCTGCAAATAACTCTGACGCACAATACATTTCGGTCAGCCAGTAGCAATGCGGCTTAACGTAGCGCAATTCAAGCAGTATTTATTGCCGAGCGCTGTCATAGTAGAAGTGCGGGGTAGAGGAAGGGGGAGACTGTCTCCTTTGAAAGCCTACACTTACTGTATGAAATATGGGAAATTGATTTTTACTTGCCGTCTTTTGTGTTAGAAATGAAAGGAAGTTTAATTCAAAACAAACAGTCAATCTATGATAAAGGGAATATTTTATGTTCCACTTCGTTGCTGATGGCGGATAAAATGAGAGACAATTAATTTGATGTAACATAAAAACAAAAACAAAGAACATCAGAAATTTGTGCTAATCAGCATAAGATAGAAAGGAGTAGTAAAAAAAACTGGTGATTCTACTGGCAAAACTGCCAAAGTTAATTTCTGCTGAAACCCCATGCCCCACTGCGATGCTTTGGAAAGTCGCTACTCCATATAATAGTTTTTCTGCGTGACTCTTTTGAACAGTCAGGCAGATCAATGTATGATACTGCACCCAGGTAGATTACTGTTGAAGGAATAGAGAGAGAGGGTTGCCAATATTCGACGGACCCTATACCTTTTGACAGAGACGTCAGATCGCTTAATGACATACCGCGTTGGAAGCGTCAGTCCAAGCAGATTTTTACCATGGAACAGTACACGCCACGCTAGCGCTCCCAAATTGTTGAAATTTACATTCAACAAAAGAATGCAATTGTGAAAACTCAACGTCCGTATAAAAAATTAAATAATGTGAAAAGTGCGCTTTCTAAGAACACCATTAAACGTTTGTACGAAAGGTTTTCGACTGGTGATGTTCTTTCTAATCCAAATAGACCAAATAAAAACCGACCAATGCGTCGCCAAGGACATCCCAAAATCGCCGTTCTCAGCAGTTGGGCATTGCTTGGACCACTTTACAACGAATTATCCGCATTGATTTGCATTTATTCCCGTATAAGATTCAATTGGCGCAAAGATTGTTGCCTGCGGACAAGCCTCGTCGATTGGAATGGGCCCAAAGTGTCATCGAAATCCTTCAGATCCGTCGAATATGGACCACCCTGTAGATACAGTATGCATAGTAAGACTGAAAAATTGGTTAGAGGTCACTTTTCCGCGAAACTTTTGGGTTAATTGATGAATCTTAAGAGGTCCAGAAGAGGAAGAGTGTGAACTTTCTCCATATTCAGTACATCGCACCCTAATAGCCTAAGTCTGATTCTAGAAAAAGGCCGGACAGTGACAGAAAAATTGCCTGCAGTGTCCTCATTCTCACGGCAGGATATGTTGACAACAGCCATATGCTGACCACAGGCGTTGTGCGCAGTGATTAAATCCACCCGTACTCGCAGGTCCTTCCTACTAAGTTTTAGGAGAAAGGTCACTAGTTTCTTGTTTGGTTCTTTTGCAAAGCACTTGGCTACTCTGCATGAGTCCACCTCAGACTAACAGCTTCTATGGGTAGACCTCATGAAGTCGTCAATCCATAGTTGAATCGATGCAGCATTGATATCTAGAAAGGGTTTAGAGTCTAGTGGTATGCTTACAGAACCTTCATTAGCCTGTTTATCAGCCAACTCATTCCCTGTAATACCACCATGTACAGGCACGTAAATAAGACAAACTTGGTTGTGTTTTTCAAGACTGTTCAGTTTTGTCTTACATGCACCGACTAATTTCGAAGAACAGCGTGGGAATGTTACGGCTTTTAGTGCAGCATGACTGTCATTACAAATTCCATTACTACTACCCCGCCACATTTTCTCAATTAGCCAGTAGGTTACATTCAAGAAGTCATAGATTTCCGTACTCATCTCTACTATAGCGTAGGAGTACGTAGCGTCTGCGTCGAAGTGCCAAACAAGTTTAATTTTTGGCAACCTATTTCCAGTGCTGCCATTTGTTTATTTATACCAATTGCTTCACCTATTCGCCACTTGCAAACGATTGGCGAATTGAAGAGGCCTTAAATATCTCTCGCCTGCTGAAAAAAAAGTTTTAAGAACGTGAAAATATTTTTCTTTATAGAACTACATATAGAACATAAAAACCGCCACAAATCTCGAAAAACATAACAAGATAAATGTAATAAGAGCACAAGCGAAATAAGAAGGTGAAATAACTTTCCAAGCCAAAGCAAACAAACCCAGTAGTTTACATGATTCCAATCACATGAGGGCCAGCATATGCCTGTTACTTAAGGTTATTTGTAACTGTAAATATGTATACGTTGGCTAAATCTATTCCAGTACCACAAACAACGAGCTGAGCTCAAAATAAGGGAAGCCAAGCAAAACAAAAAAACAAAAAAAAAATAAAAACAAATGAGAAATAAAAACCAAAAAATGCACACCAATGCACTGGCCAAATGATGATGAGCATTAGATTGGTGGCACGTCAGCAAGCTGGTGCACAGACTATTTGGTTTGCTGCCAATCGGCATATTAGACTTTCATGTATTTATACCCGCATGCACAGGCATACATACACACGTATGCCTATATGAGCAGTCAGTTAATCCAGTGGCACTCATAACCGACACATAACATTGACATGCACAAGCATTGTAAACATATCAGCCACAGTGGCGAAACGAGATGGATGAACACCCTTGTGCCACTTATTTGACAGTGAATCCACCCTTTTGCGGCCAAGTGTTTAAGCGTTCGAAAAATCATCGATTAGGGCGGCTGAAATGGAGGTGACGCAGGGTGGCGCATGTTTACAAAGTTGTTTTGGGTTGTTGTTTGCTTATTGTTGAGATAATTATTACTAACCACTTGACACACAACTGTGACAAGGCGGAAAAATCTGATTGAGTTAAATGATTTGAAAGGGAGGTGAGGATGGGGCAATAGGCAATGTTGTGAATTTTTGCATTTAGAAGATGGATGAAAAGAGCGCTAAAAGGGTGTTGGGTGACGAGAAAAAACAAAAGGAATTTTTTGTCGAGATGTAATAAATGTAGAAAACAGGTAATTTTTTTTTGTTTTTTGTTTATGCACTAATACATACACATCTTTCTTGACTAGCTTTAATTGAAAGTTTGAAGTTATTCAAACATTTTTTTTTTTTTGCTTACGTTTGTCATCTGATTTAAAGCGTCTCAAAATAGTTATTGGTGTAGTAAAATAAGCTGATATTAGTGGAGTGGTTTATGTGGAAATTTTGACGAGTTCAAATGATGTCTTACTTTCCAATGTTTCCAACTATTTTTTCTTCCCAATAAGGATTTATTTCATTTATTTCAAACACGCTTAATTTCGTTCCCCTGCTTAAATCTTTTTTCGCACCAACAAAAAACAATTTCATTATCTTATATGTACTCCATTTATGTACGCATATCACATTCCCAAAATTAATATTTTTTCAAAATTTTGTTATTTTCAAAGATGTAGAAACTTTCTTAAAACTCAATTAATTTTTAGTAGAATTTTGTTTATGGGTTTGAGCTGCATAATGATCAGGAAAATTTCAATATGATGCATGTAAAAGTAAGGTGTTGGTCCACATACTTTTGTTTAACATAACTAAAAAAGGCATATGAACTGAAAATAGTATTAATAAGCAGTACGAAAAGATCTAAAATTTATCATAACTTGACCGGATGACCGGAGGGGTGACCGTTGTTAGAAAAAAAAGTGTTCTATCATTTGGTGACTCATGCACGGAGATTCAAGCCTACGCACTTCCCGGCGGCCGCATGATCGGGTAGACCTACTGAAAAAGTGAGGTTAAGTTACTAACACTCCTTTAAAACCCGCGACAAAATATAGCATCTCAACATTTTGACAAGCCTTGACTATTTTTTTTTTTTTAATTTGATTAAATTTTTGTATAAAAATATAGATAGTTCATACCACTTAAGTTTCAAACTTTGTACAGAATTTATAAAAACTCAACCAACTTTCCTTAAAATTTTAATCTGAATTAATAGAAAATAAAATTGGGTAGGCTAATTAGACCTTAGTAGTAGGAGCAACTTTGAACTGTCCCAAAATTTTGGTTGATTTTTGATCATTTCAATTTTGATGGTGTTGCCCATTTTCTTTATATAAAGAAAAACTCCCGTGGTTTTGTTATATGGCAAAAAACACAGTCAAGGGGAAAAATTATAAAAAATCAACGGGATTTTCTAACAACTTCAAACGTGCACTTTATTGCACTAAAATTGAATGGGCTATGAAACTGCGTACTTAATTTTTTGTTTGATTCAAAAATGTTAAATTTGGGCGTATAAGGTTTTTTGTTAGACAGTGTGCCGTACTTTTATAAAAAAAATAATGAGCATAAAAAAAACAAATAGTGAAAACTGATCAAAATGTTGAGGTGCTATATTTTTTTGGCGGCCTGTGTTATCCCAAAATGGTAAAACAAATTCTATTGCGTACTCTCTCTTAAGCGGATATCTAAGGAACTGAAAAATTTGTTCGCTTATGAAAAGTGTAAACCAAAAGTTAGTAATATGTTATTGGAAGGGCTTAAGGGGTTACATGGGTTCGTCGGGTAAAAAAGGCCTATTTTCAATATTTTTTTTTCTATGTAAAAAATTATTTATTTAATTCAAACTTTTTTCTGCCCTATAGATACATTTTCAAAGAATAATTTCTGAAATTAAAAAAAAAAAAAATAAAACTCCTCCATTGTGCCGCCATTTCCGGGGACCCCTCGAACAAAAGGTGCGTCCGCGTTGTCAGCATAACTCCTGACAGGATCATCAAAATATAAAAAACAAGAATAAGTGTTTTATTTAAGACCATAAACTCGTGCTTGAACGAAGGAAAGAAAAAAAGTAAAAATTGGAATTTTGAATTTTCCAAAAAAATTAAAATTTCGGTGAAATTTGCTTGACATTTTTTTTTTAATTAGTTGTAATTGAAAAACAACAAAATCCTTCGTTCAAGCACGAGTAAGTTGTGTCTCGAACACCTGTGTAAAATTTCATCAAGACCGGTTGAGTAGTTTTCGAGAACATTTGACAACCGACTTTGAAAACACGGTTCCGAGAAAAACGCGTTTAAAGTTTTGAGTAACAAAAAAAGTATCTCCGAAACTACTATTCGGATCGACTTGAAAATTTAGGATAATATTATTGAGATGTTGTAGAAATTAATAAAACAAAAAAAGAGAAAATAGATTTTTTGAACCCACGAAACCCATGTAACCCCTTAAGTGTTATGAGAGGGTTATCCGCTCAAGAGAAAAAAATTAAAAAAAAAAAATGCTTAAAGATTTGTTGTATGTACTGAAAAAAGTGTCTGCTAACGGGAGGTGTTCATTTGGAGAGAGTTTACAGTAAATATTTCAAAAAAATAGGAAAAGTACTTAAATGTTTTTTTAATGTTCTAATATTTTCTTTCCAAATATTTATAAGAGAAGCATCATTGTTCCGCTTTTTCAAATATTCCATAATACAAAATTAATTGGAACACAAAAAAACGTGTAAAAACAACTGAATTTAAACTCATTATTGCAGCTGAGCTTTTTATATACAAATGACGCAGCTTTCTTTGTTTTTTGCATTGATTAATTATGAATCAAGTAGATCAAAACAACAAAAAACAAGCAAAAACAAAAAACAACAAATCACCAACTTTTAGAGACTAAATAAAACCACTAAATTTTTCTTTTAAAATAGAGAAATTTAATCTAATTTATTTTTGGTGCAGGCCAAAACTATGCACTATGAAAAAAAAAATAATAATAATTACTTTTTTTTACCTTTTTTTAATTTTGCCATAAGCGATTTTCTGTTCAGAAATACCCATGGCCTTACCCACAAGTGAGAGTGAAATATACTGCATAATTTAGGCAATTAGTTAAGCTATGAAATAATTATGTGAAAAAAATTAAGTCTTTTAAAGAAGCAGAAATTATCTGCCAATTACAAAAACGTGGTCGACTAGAGTGAAAGAAACTGGATTGGAAATACTTTCCAATTTCTTTACTAAATGGATTTCTTGAGTTTTTTATACGTACACCTGCATGAACCAAGAAAAAGGGATCAAAATAAACTTATTTTATTCCCAATTTTAATATTTCCAGCATCACTTTACAAATAATTATCACAAGAAGATGCCACTACAGATAGTATTTGAAAATAGATTCTGTGTTCACTCTACAGAGCAGCCACGACAGAAATTTGTTGTTCACTCGATCGAGCAGTTCATTCAACCCCGATTTCACTGTCATTATAATAAATAGAATGCAATTCCACTCACCAAAACATTCTTCTGATTCTCCTTGTCCAACAGGAATTCCATGCTTTTGTGCGGACGTCGCACCGATGCAATTTGACTGCCATTCGCGGTTGTTGATTTGATGACAACAGCACCACCCCTACCACCAACATCGTGACCATAAACACGCACATCATCCTCATCCAAATCGTCGTCCAAATCTACATTGCCACCACAAGCCGCGCTCATATTCAACCGCTTGGCAACGCCACCCGCACCGATACCGCCGCCACCAACAAGACCGTATTGTTGTTGATGCTGCTGTGGACCGACGATGTCCACCAGCGAACGCGTTTTGCCCGATATAACCGTTTCATGCGTATCCAAATTTGTTTCGATTAAGCCGATTTTGTTGTTATTATTGGTGTGTTGCAAATACGCATTCGACATGGTTGTGTAGGTGGGTGCGACAACGCGCGCGTTACTATCGCTGCCATTAGCGCCGACCGTCACACCGGAACCGGTTGTGCCGGTGGTTAACAACATAACTGTTTCGCGTGAAACACCCGGCAAGGAATAAGCGACTTGAGCCGATTGTTGTGCCCGTGAAGGAGTTTCGTATTCCACTATGACGCTCGCTGATTCACTCGAATTATCTGTTTCGCGTAAGTTTTCTTGATTTAGCGTTTGCTGTTGTTGTTGTTGTAGCGTTATTTCCGATACGTTCGAGTCATTCGCGTTAGCGGGCGCGTCGTTGGGCGTTGTTGTGACGGCGTTATCGTTCGCTTGCAAGCCCGCATCTAACTGTTTTTCGATTTCTTCGTCATCGTAGTACGACCGTTCGGCATCGAGGAAATCAGTGTAGAATTGACTACGCGACTTGAAGTTGGTTGCATTTGCCTTGCCATTACCGTCCTTGTGCGCATGTGCCGGTACACCGCCACCGCCCTGTCGCCGGCCACTACCAAAATATTTAGTAATAATCGTTGTGCTGGAGGTGGTGGACGGCATTGTGCCGTAACGATAGGGCTTCGGCGGTTTGCCGGTAACGAGCGGTTCACCGTTTTTGTCTGTGATGGCACGCATATCACTTTTGTCGCTGCCGCTTCTGTTCGAGTTGATAGCGGAGCTGTTGGTGTTGGTGTTGGTGGCGCTGTTGTTATTATTTGGAGTCGCCATTTGTTGGCCTTTGGCGCCAATTTGTGCATCAGCTGGACTGAAGTTGGCTGGTAGTGTAGCGGAATTACCGCCATTCGCGGAAACCGTTGCTGATGGTGGTGGTGGTTGTGTACCTGCTGGTGGTATAGGACCTTTTAACGGTATGTAAATATAATCTGCTCCGCTCTGAGCGGAAGTACGTTTTGCTTTATTTGGCGTAGTGGACAACTGTTGTACAGATGCTTGCCGTTGTTGTGGTTGTTGTTTTAGTTGAGGCAATGTTGCTGACTTACCGAAACTTTTACGCATTGTAGATTTATCCGCTGCTGCCGTCATGCCATTCTGTTCACTGGCCTGCAGTTCATGCTGTTGTTGTTGTTGCTGCTGCTGCTGTTGCAATTGCTTTTTGTTTTTACGCCTCAATGAAAAGCGTAAGCCATGTGCGAAACGCGACAAAAAGCCCTTCGAGCTGGGATGTTTTTCGTCCTTGAATTTCTTATTTAGTAAATCATTGTTATTGTTTGGCCCCGCAGTGCCGCTGCCGCTTTGGCCACCCATACCCACTGTTGCGTTAGACATTCTGTAACGCGTTGTTTGTGCAACACTCAAATTGCCAACACTTTTGGTACGCCTATCGGCCACGCCCTCACTACCCCCTAAAGCACTTTCACACTTATTGACGTTATTTTGATTGTAATATTGCTCACTTTCACGGCGCTCGAAATTGTCGAGCAGCTGCTGAGACGCGTATAAAATATGATGCGCGCGATTTGTGGGCGGCTCACTCAGTATCGGCAGGTGTATGCTGAGCGGACGCGTTTGTTCTTTACCACTGGCGGCGCTATTACTATCGCTGGCGTTATCGTTAAAACTAGCACCACTCCAGCTCGCACCGCTAAAACTACTATTCCGATTGGTTTGCGCGTCGTTGTTGATTTCGTTGTTTGCTTCTTCTTCCACGACCGTCGTTTGCTCCGCTTTTATAAAATTAGTTGTTGCATCAATAATCGTCGATTTGTGACTAACATTCGCTGTTTCAGCGTCCACTGTTTCGTTGTAGCCAACAGCAGTAGCAGTAGCAGCAGCAACGTCGGCTGGAGCGTTTGAGTCTAGTTTTAATGCTTCTCCCTTTGTCTCAGCGCTGTAGTCAATGACTTTGTGCATTGTTTTTTCCGCACTCTCTGTGTGTTGTGCACTCTCTTCTAGCTGCTCGCGCTCTTTCAAACGTGCGCGTTCTCGCTCGCGCTCTTCGGCGGCTTGGCGCTCTTTGACGATAATCAACGCTCTTACTTTTTCAATGGGCACCGCTCTTATTTGTGCCACACTCTTGCTAGCGTTGCCCACTGTGAGCGCATTCTTAAGTTCAACCGCATAGCGCGCCGCAATCATTTCGTTCACGCGCGTATTCTGTATGACTGTGGCGTCCGCATTGTCCAGCAACTCATCGTCCGTATCTTCCTGTTGCTCGCCTGACGGCGCATTCTCACTTTGCTGCTGTTGATGTTGATGCTGCTCAGCGTATTCCTCAGAGGATTGCTCCTGCCAAGAGTATTGCGATACGACCGGACAGAAGCTGACCTCCTTGCTGAATGAAGTACGCGATCCTGCGGGCAGCAGTATGCCAAGAGGCTTTTGTGCTGTGGCCTGCGGCAGTTGATGCATTGAAGTGTGCGCGCTGGACACGTACATGTCGTCCTCTACTTCATCCGCATGTGGATCGTAGGCATTTAAGTTGGGCGTGCTGGATACCATGTTGCGCTGCTTCGTTGTATTCGTTTGGGAGTGGAAACGTCGCTTTGGTATTGAATTCGACTTGTTTAGTTCTGTGTTGCTCAGCTCCTTCGGATCGAAATTGCACTTCTCTAGACTTTGTGTATAACTGGTTTGCAAATTGGTTGGATCCTGGTCGAAAGTTTTGCTGTGGGCCATAGTTGACGTATTTGTGGTGGTCGTCTCACTTGCGAATAGTTGCGCGTCACTAATTAAACTGTGTGTTGCCTCCGATTTGCGTGCGTGCTTTTGACGCGCGGGCGGTTTGCGTATCATCAATTGCACATGCTGTGCTGTCGGTCCAACTACCTGCTCGTCGGCGCAACCGACACTACCACCAACACTGTCCAAATCTGAATAACTCGAGTTGGAGTGCTTGCGCTGACGAGGAGGTGCGCGCGGACTGCAGCTTGGACGATCCACGATATCGTCTGTTTTAGGTAAAAGCAATTGCTCTTCGGCGCCGATCGGCTTATCGTTCAAAATCGAAGCATTGCGATCGTATATTTGTGACAGTTCATCGAGCAAGAAATTACCTTTGCAAATTATATTCTCATAGTCAGCGGTGGCCGTGCTCTTGGGCGTGTCCATGTCGTCGCTGCCGGTGTCGCGGTCGCAGTCGCTTGCTACGTAATCGCTACAACGCTTCAAATTGGACTGTTGCTGAATTCCTCCTTCCAGCTGTTTGCCCGAATAATCCAACTGTGTTAAGTCCTGATAGCTGGCATTCATATAGCCCAGCGACTGTGTGACCCAAGACCTGGTACCCTCCCGTTGCGTTCTACTGCCAAACGCGGCCTCGAAGCGCTGCAAATTACGTTCGCGTCGTTCTGACCAACTACAGCTACGTCGTATTTTGAATGATGCTGCGGGGTCGAAGAAGTCCTCGTCCTCTGCTTCGTCTGCACTGGAATTGCTGGCACTAGTCTCGGTCGCGGCGTCCTCTTCAGGTGACGATTTGCTGTGTCTATAACGCGTACTCACACGCTTTTTACGTCCTAATTTATTCAGTTCACTTGGTACACTCGAAATGCGCCGTCCACTACTGACGTAACCACTAAAGCCACCAACACTGCTACTTTCAGGCACACCACTACCACCACCACTACCGTTATTGTAGACGCGCTGTCTTTTCCTAGCCTCAGGTGTAGACTCGTTGTCCGTTTCGTCACTGTGGCTTTCGCGCGCCGATGCTGAGGCCGATGGCGATGTTGTACTAAAGTCTGAATCGTCTAAATTGTGCGTTGGCCTCCTTGTGCTGCCGTCTGACCGTTCGGTATCTATGCGTTCACGTTCTGGTGTTTTCGTTTCACTCCGTAAATGCTCCAGTCCGTGGCCGTTTGCGTCGCTCACGTCGCTGCCGTTGTGTTTCTCAGACAATATGGGAAAATTTGTTTCGATAACAGTATTGCAGGTTATAGTACCTAACGCGTCGCGTATGTCTGGCAAACTGTTTCGTAGACTCGCACAAAAATTCTCGAGAGTCGAACGCTGTTGCGCTGCTAATAGCTCTAACTTGGCGGATGCTGACGTTTGCCGTTGCGTTCGTTCTAATTGTAATTGTAGTTGGTGTTGTTGCAGTTGCAACTGTTTCGGTGTTGGTAGCCATGTGAATGAGGCGGCAGAGGCGCATGTTGATGCCGAGGTGGAGGATCGCGTTGTGCCGCAACTGCTGCCCGACGACGCCGATGACGCTGACGATGAAGAGACATCGGACGCCACAGGCGAAGGCGAGTGGGCTAACGAGCGCCGCTGTTCGAGCAGCAAACAGGCAGTCGCCGCCTCTCGCGTTGGGCTATTTTTAACGCGTTCGTAGCGTGGACACGCCGATACATGGCGCGAACCAAAAGCTTCTGTATCTACATCATGCTCCTCGTCGCATTCCTCTACATGGCCGACATCGCCTTCGCTGTCGTCCATTTCTGCATGCTCCCCTCCTTCTCGGCTGATCGCTGGTGGCAGTGAAGATGTTGGCAGTGGCGGCGGCGTGGTTGGCGCATTCAATGCTGTTTCGTCGTCCGTGGCTACGACGAATGTGGCGTCATTTATTTTTGGCTGACATATATCATGCTCTACGACGTAATGTTTTGTGGACGCGGCATCATCGCGTATGTTGTTGTTATTGCTGTTAATGTGGTTATGGTTGTTGATGATGTTTTTGGAATGTTGTTGCTGTTGGTGTGTTGTTTTTGTCACACTGTCAACGTCCTCAACCGCATGCCTTTCCGACGCGTAGTCGTATTGCTGGAATTCCTCCTCCTCTTCGCAGAATTTCTCGAAATTGTTTGGTATGCTTTTCGATTTGGTGCGCCGCAACGTCGACGGCTCACAGTAGCCCGAGTCTTCGGAGAGGTTTTCCGCCGAACTCTTGCCGGCACGTTGGAAGGCGATGATGCGTCCGGCACGCGTGAACGCCGTGCTACTCGAGTCAGTCAAGTCTTCTGCCGATGGTTTGGATGCGGTCAAAATGCTGTTGCCTGAAGAACTATCCGAGCTAGTAGATGACTCCGAATCAGATTTTACCTCGCCCACAGTCGCTTCCATCAAATTTGCTTTATTAGCACCAAAAATCACACGCTGGTCATCATCAAAACTCAATTTGTCCAGATCGAAATATGTCTGATGCAGCCGCCCATCCGACGACTCAAAGCGCTTTAGCAGTGAGCTTTGTGAGCCGCGTCGACTATTATTACCCGAATTGCTGCCGCTATTAGCACCACTACGCACACCGTCCTCGCCATTTAAGGCGCCAGTGCTGCGTGCGTCATCGAAACTAAGCAACGAGGGCGATGAGTTGCCTAAACTGGACATGCTCGCGTGTTGCTCCTGCAGCTGTAGCTGTCGCTCCAAAGACTCGAATTGTATTAGTGAGGATGAGCGGCTAAGCGAATGGTAAGAAATGCTATCCGAATCGGAGTATTCATCGAAGCGTCGACTGCCAGTACTATTGCGTTGTGGCAGTACCTGCAGCGATTGCTGGCCCCAACTGTCGCGTGTGCATGCCTCATAGGCAAGAAAGCGTTCTAAGCTATTGCTGTTTGCCTCATTGGTGTCGATTGGGCGTTGGGTTCGCCGCAGCAGAACAGTGTCATCATAGGTGCCCGACGCGGCTTGCACTTGCGAAGGCTGTTGAGCAGTCGATTGTGCGGCTGAGGATAGTTGACCGCCGATAATGAAATCGTCGCAGCGGCGCGCACGTTTGGCAGGGCAGACGAAATCGCGCTCTGAAATCGAATCGGGATCTGAAAAGAGATGCGAGGGGAATGAGATAAAGTTTGATGTTAAAGAAATAATGTCCACTATTACCTTTGCTAATTTCGACTCTTATGACAGAACCAGTTTCCGATTCCGCGGAACTCCAGAAGTGTTCTCTGCTCTGCTCGTACTGATTCCAACTGTTTTGCGCGTGTTCCTCATCCTCCGACGTCTCTTCGAGTATTGGCTCGAGCATTTGCCGCGAATTGGACAAGTAAATGGCATCTGCAAACGGAAAAAAGAAAGTTATTGTGATTTCGGAATGGGGCTGGAGTGGAATTAGAATAGAAAGACCTAAGCTTTGACCACGCCATTTGCGCATTGCGCTACATAAATTTCTCCCTTTGGTTCCCTTACTCCTCTGCGCTCGTTAATTGCCTTTCCTAAGCCACGCGGTTAGCTCCTTACACTTGCAGAAGCTAAACCGTCTCTAAACGCGCCCAATACACAACTAATCAAGAAGACCTTTTCAGCAATGTACCGCTTCAGCGGCTTCATCAGCAAGATTGCAGTGAACACTACTGCTGCGGCGGCCAGCACTGCAGCTGTCTCTCGTATGATTGCATTTTGTGGATTTGTATGTGTTTGTGTGTGTATATGTGTGTGCTAGATCACGCTGATCGAGGGACTGCGGTGGGCAGACCGAAATACTTCACAAAGACTGCAAGTCAGACAGTTTGGGGAACAGACGATGAGCAGGCAGACCCAGAGTCTGTTGATGGATGAAAACAAAAAAGAAAAAAAAAACAACAAAAGAAAAAACCAAAACAGATCAAGTTGGAGGAACTGTGTTGCCGGCAGCGTGGAAGGCAACACAATTACCCATCTTCATCGTTTATAACGTCTTGGGCCACAGCGTTGATTTGTCTGTTTTGCTCCCTCATGAATTTTCCCTTTTACAGTTGGTTATTCGTAGCTTAGCCACTGACAGCACAAGGCGCATGAGCCGAAAAAATATTGTATGTATGATTCATTCATGATCACGATTCATTTGTGCTGACGTAGCGAATGCAGTGGTCTGCCCTAGCTGACTTGTCTGAATCTTAGGCCTCTTTCATCGCCGACAATCGTCGTTAATAATAAATTTATTAATTAAGTGCAGATAAAAAAGTGGCGGCAACAACAACATCAACGAACGGCTTGCAGATTCTGTTCGCTTGCTGTGCAATGACGCGCAACGCAGTGCAACATCAAAACGTCGGTAAATGTTTAAGTTTATGCAACAACAAAGCTCTTTCATACATTTGGATGGTGTCCTCGAAGTAGTCGCTCGACTGTCTTAATATGCGTAGTACCGCTCCAGTCTGCTTTGGCATTCAACATTTTTCCTCAGGCTTAGAGTAAAGATTCCTCTTAGATTTGGCGCTCTTTCGCAATGTTGCATGGTCAGCACAGAAAATATGCTAAGCTGCGCTGCTAGTGCCACTTTTACTGCGACAAATAATTAACTGCGGTATGGCAAGTCATTGTAGTATTTCTTGATTGTAAATAGTCTTGTTTGACCACAAATTAAAACTAATAGATTTTACGCTAAATTACTTGGTTGATCTCCGAATATAAATTGAGCTCAGTTTGCATGTGTACTATCGGGCCCGAAACTTCATTCTAGTTAATTTTCTAATACACTTTTAAAAGCACACTAAAGAAATCCGCGGTGTGACTTTGAAAAGTCCACGGAGTTGAATAAGAAATTTTATTTTAAAAGAAATAAATAATCATCACACGAAAGGAGGATTGAGGAAGTGTGTGAAATATTTGAATACTATTCAGTTACCTTGCAGGAAACGAAGAAGCAGAAATAAACGCCCACCCCTTTTGAAAATATCTGACAGACCTTTAATAAAAAGTTTCGAGTTTACGCTTCTCTAACTTTCTGGGAGTAAGAAGAATTCGCCGAGAATACCGAAGGGCAATGGTCTTAGGACCGTAGTAAGTTACCACAATGCACCTAATTCACAAGACCTTTCAAATGAGAGGATGGGGATAGTCGAGCTGCTATTTTGTGTCCGGCTCTTTCACCGCTAAATCGAACTGTTTCAGGAACGCAGAGCTGTGTTGAAAAGTGTTTGCAACCAAGTCATCAGTGAACTCTTCTTCACCGAAATATCCAATACGGATGTTTTAGCCAGAAAGGGCTTCCTAATAAACTCAGTTGAGAAAATAAGTTTGATAAACCGGCACAGTTACCTGCACCATCTTCAGCAACCAAGACATAGATGGCGTACGGTGCTTCAGAATCACCAAACCTAAATGGTCCGCATATATTCTTTAAAGAACATCCACACTGCGAAGTCCAACTTTGACGTCGTGTGATTCGTTGGCCATAAATTAAGTGAATCGAATTCTGTGTCATATACCAATTATTCCCACAAAATAAATACCCCTATACAAAGAAAACTAAGGTGCTCTGTTGTAGAAGCTCACTCGGCGCCGAAAACGTGCTGTTTCGACAGGGGTGTATTAGATGAGTGGGCTTAAGAGGGCATGTGAATAGGTGGTTAGTATCGTGCAGTGTGCCGGACAAATATTCAGTGTATCGTGGTCGACTCTACCTAAGTAGAGTAGTAGTTTAGGAAGGTGGTAAGAGTCTCCCTATGAATGTCGGTTAATGTCTATCTATATACTGTCTGAAGCAGCAGTTGCAGTTGCGTTTGGTCCTGAATCTCGACATTGTAGTCGAAGAGATGTCTCCTGACTCGGCTGGGAGGTGGCTCAACATTGTATTCTTAAATCCCTGCCGGGACATAGGGCACCAACAACGCACACGCGCAATCACGTCCGATAACGCCTTCACCTGCTTCCAGCTTAACCCGAGTTGCGACCTACAGTTCTTTTCCAGACTTACCTTGGTCTCCCAGGCGCTCTTCCACTCGATGTGAGTGGGTTCTATTCCATTGTCTTTTTCGCTATGTTACCGTCTTCCTTGCGTAAAGTGTGACCAATCCATTTCTAATTTTGTCCAAATGTCTGAATATAATCCTTAGACAGCGGTTGACAAAAACTTGTAAGCAACTGCTTATAGCGGTGGTAAGTTTACATGTAGAGCTACTGTACAGCAGTATCCCGAAATCAGGCTGTTGCTTCGTCATACAGAGTACAACATCCCGAATGGTCCTCTAGCTTTTTCAAATCAGGGGCGTATGTCTACATTCGTGCCTCCGCCCGGAGCAACTTTGCTGCCGAGGTAAGTAAATTCCTCCACGTTTACCTGCAGTCTCCACTCGTCTTATTTGCTGGACTCATCACCTTTATCAAAATTGGTCTTAAGACCGGTAGACCTATCTTCCCTACGAAGTGCGGAACCCATTTCCCTAAGTTCGGTTAGGCGATGTGCCAGGAGGCATATGTCGTGAGCATAATCGGTGTGATTTACCGTGCTAGTCATCGTCCATTTAAGACCGCAGTCGTGAAGTGGGCTTAAGGTTGCTTCAAAGTTGCCGCCTATTACTAAGTAGAGTGACACGGGCGATAGAATACATCCCTAGCGAACTCCACTTTGAGCTTCGAATGGCTCCGATAGCTTACCCTTGTGGTAGCAGGCAGTCTCTGAGCAGCCCGTCAAAAACACCTTCAACGCTATGTTCTATGAGAAAAGTACAGTGACTTAAACTTTCCAGTATTTCTTCGTCTTTGACTTCATGGCGACTTCTACAATATTTTCACCTGCGTATCTTTATCTCTGATTCATTTTCCCATTTTATCATTAACATTCCATTGAAGATTACGATCGCCTAGAACCGTTATGCCAGAAATTTAATAATTCTCGATTGCTCTAGTTTTCTAAATGCTTTGAGATCTACCGTTCGTGGAAATGAAAACACTGCTGCAAACCATAAGCTCCATCTTATACAGCCGCTAGAGCTTCGCAGCTAACCAGTTGCCGAGCTATTCAAATTTCTTAGCACATCATAGCCCCACACCATCGACAAGATAAATAAAAAGACATGATTTATTATCCACATGTAGCATCGTCTCTTTCACAACTATACAGTTCTGGTGTGCATTTGCATTCACCACACCCGTTCAACTCTGAGCTCTGTTTGATAGTCTGCCTATGTAAGACTTACAATCGCACGAGGGAGATGGTTTGAAGGATTTCAACTGGCTTTATCAGCCTCTCAGAGGAGAACAGAGAAGCTGTGCAACTCTTTTTAGCAAATCGGTTCTGAGTTTTGCGAATGTGCGGAAAATTTAATGCAAAAACGTGTTGGAGTTCCAGCTTCTCTGCCTTAGAGGTTCTTTGCTCTCAATCGGCAGACAGATCTGAGCTTATAGAGCTTAAAAACCTTTCATATTTCCGTATCACCCCGATAACACTGAAAACCTCTCTTTTCTATTGCTTCTTTAAGCATGTTTTGTTTGAACTGTTTCTGTGTTTCTTCCTGGCCTAATTTTACCCTACTGCTTAGTATACTCGTGCTATTGATTTGCATATCTATGTAAGTATGCAGTAATTTCCACTCACCTTGTTGTTCGAATGCCGACATATTCCACATTACTGGTGTGTTGATCACACCTGCCAAATCCAAATGCTCCATTTTGTTAGCTTAATTTTTAATTTTCTCCTATCACGAAATGCAATTTTTGCTTTTGTTTTTTTGGTTTTGGCTTTTCTTCAATTATTCCTTTCTTAAAATAAAATGCCTTTCTCTTTTGGCGCAGCCCAAAATTTGGTGTTCCTTTCCCGTTATTGACGTCAGCTGCAACAATCGCATGCCGCTTTCGTTGCACTTTCGCTTATGCAATCACTCCACAAGAGGCACCAGTGCTTTTTTTTCTTGGTGTGAATACTGCTACGTTTTGTCTCACTGATTTGCTATATCAAATATGCAGTGCACTACACGTTTTGCCTTTTTAGCACTTACTGCAATTAACAACCAATTTATGTAGGCGTGTATTTATATTTAGATATTCAGATATTTAACGTAGTCGTTGATTGAATTTCGTGTTGATGCTTTAACACGTTTGCTTAGATTAAAATGGCAAGCGGCAGTTAGATTCCACAGCGCAAAACAGTCATCGAAATTTTACTTTTGTTTATTATTACTCGTATTATTATTGTCTCTCTACAGCACCAAGTTCAGCATTCGTACAGAATTTATTAAATTTTCGATAAGCGAAAATGATATCTGGAAAGATAAGAAGTATATACAGGTACATTAGTAAAAGGTTATTTAAATGATTAGGGAATTCTTTTTGCTTTTGCTTTGTTTTAGTCGGCCTGTTTTAGCGGCCAAGGTTACTTGGCTGCATTCGTCGTTGGTGCATGTGCATATGAATAGGCATATGGGTTAGTAGGTATGCATGATTTTAATAAAAAGGATCTCCCAACATAGACTACTATATACTGGACTTTCACAGAGTAGCACAATAACTTCCGAGAGCTTGTGAACCTGATCCATATAGAAAAAAGCAAAAAACAACCATAGAGCGATTCCAGGCCATGTGATGCAAATTATTTTAATAAAAAAAATCCTTTTTTTTTCTCAAACACATTTTTTTAAGATTATTTTATCATAAAAATTAAAAAAAAAACCGAACTCTATATAAAAATTTTCAACATTGAATAAATCTCACATTCAAAGCACTGCCATCCAACGCTCAGATACTTCGGGAGTTCAAGAGGCACTTATAGAAACAAATCAAGAATTACATAGTTCCATTAATTCCCCATTACCTCGCAGCATGGCCTTCCAGCCTTTGTGCCAGTTGTCAAAATCATTAATATAAAATGTTCAATAGTTTATATTTATTACAACCTCAGGCGATAAAATTAAAAAAAAAATTAAATTGCTCTGTAGAACTAACAAATTCGAGAAGCACTGCTCAGACGAACGTTTATAATAAAATTTCGGTATGTGTTTGCAACCGAAACTTCTGAAGTTTTTTTGCGCTTCTATGAAGATTGGCGAGGTAATGTCTCTAAAGATATAATAAAAAAATTAAGATAACATAAAATCACATATTATAAAATAGAAAAAAAAAAACAAATAGTAAAATCAAATAAATTAATTAAAGTCAAATAAAAACAAATAATAATAAAAAATAATACTAAGAAATAAAATAATTAAACAAAATAAAATACTTTTACAAATTAAATCAAAATAAAACAAATAATTAAAAAAAAACCAAATGAACAAATAAATCAAATAAAAAAATTAATTAAATTAAAAAAATAAAGTACAATTAAATAAAAAATATATATATTTTTTTATTAAATAAAAATATAACAAAATTAAACTAAATTTAACTTAGATAAAACAATTATTGGATATACATAATTACACAGCGAAAGCAGCGACACACATGAATGCTTTATCGAAATGGAATAAGTATCTTGGCCATTCGGCCATACTGAACAGGATCACTGTTATCTCTTCCGGCATAGACTATCATATAAGTCTTCCATCACCACCCTTGCTATTCTCCTGTTCACTCCCAACTAGGGAAGAATGGAAAACAAATCTTACCGAAATCGATGGCCCTCTGATTATATATACAGATGGTTCAAAACAAGACGGCAAAGTGGGATTTGGAATCTTTTCCAATTCCCCTCACATCAATCTATCATTTAGATTACCCGACTACTGTAGTGTATTCCAAGCGGAAGTATGCGCTATCTGGTATGCTGCGAAAACTCTCTTAGAAAATAGAATATCACTAGAGGATATCCGCTTTTTCACCGACAGTCAAGCGGCCGTTCGAGCACTCAGCTCCTCTTATACCCACTCAGATGTAGTTCGATCCTGTCTCTTATCTCTTAACGAGATAAGTGTTCAGAATTCTGTTATCTGGATACCGGGTCACAGTGGATTCGAGGGTAACTGCAAAGCTGATGAGCTCGCAATAGCTGGAGCTGCGCAATCAAATGTTAGTAACTTACCCACAATCCACATTCTGCTCTCAACATGTAAAATGCTCATTGATCGAGAATTTCACAGCATTGCTGATCGGAGGTGGCGAGTGGGAACTACTTGCGTTACGACCAGACAAATCTGGCCATCCTACAATCTGAAACAGACAAAAACCCTTATAAGTCTTTCGAAACACGAACTAAGGCATATAATATCTCTTATCACCGGCCACTGCCTTTTGGGCACTCACGCACGTCGGCTCGGGGTTCCTCAAAACGACCTGTGCAGATACTGCGAGGACGAAGATGAGGAAGTATCGAGCAGACATTTGCTGTGCAGTTGTCCCGGTCTAGCCAGAAGTCGACTCGCTCTTCTAGGCTCTCCAACAATTGACAATCTTTCAGTACTCTCGAACCTGAAAATCGAATCTCTCATCAAAGTCTCGATCTTTCACCAAAATCTACAATAAAAATCTCGGTTAGGTGGGGAAATCATATAACATAATGAGCTCTAGGGCAACACAACGGACCCAACTTGCGGTCTATGTGGTACTCCGATGCGGGGTCACCCTTAAACCAACCAACCAACCAACCAAATTACAATATATTAAATAAAAATAAAATTAGATTACTTTAGAGTAAAATTCAATTATATTAAATTAAAATAAAACAAAAAAATTAATTAAATATAAATAAAACAGCATAAAATATATATATACAGTCAGCGTCAAAATAAAGTGTACACCACATATTGTTAAGATTTGACTATTTATTTATTTATTTTCAAATTTCTATTATTAATTTTTTTAAGCATAGTTCAACTGCAACAAAAGCCATATAAACTAAAGTTTCGAACTTTGTATAAAACTTGTAAAAATTCGGCAACTTTTCATCAGAGTTTCAGACTTTTTATTTAGAATCTTTAGAAAAATTTAGGTTATCTAGTTTTGTAGATCATTCAATTTTGTGCAATAAAGAGCAAGTTTTAAGTACATTCAAAATTATACTGATTTTTGACAATTTTTTTAGAAAGCGGTCTTGCGCATTTTCTCTACCCGACACAATTTTCTTATATGGAAAAAACATACTATATCGTCAGCAGAAAAAATTGCCAAAAATAAACGAAATTTCTGGACTACTTAAATTTTGTATTGTATTTTAGTATGTCAATAATCTACAAAACTGCATACCTGAAGTTCTATAAATTCCTGAAAAAATTGTGAAATTTTGCTGAACATTTGCAGAATTTTTATAAATTTTGTGTTACGTCCAAAACCTTAGTTTAAATAGGTTTAATTTTAGTACGAACCATATTTTTATAAACAAATAATTGAAATTATAAAAGAAGTAAACAAATAGTGAAAACTTAACAATATCAGGTGTACACTTTATTTTGACGCTGACTATATATAGGTATATATATATAATTGGCGCGTACACACTTTTTGGGTGTTTGGCCGAGCTCCTCTTCCTATTTGTGACGTGCGTCTTGATGTTGTTGCACAAATGGAGGGACCTACAGTTTCAAGCCGACTCCGAACGGCAGATATTTGTTTTGAGGAGCTTTTTCATGGCAGAAATACACTCGGAGGTTTGCCATTGCCTGCTGAAGAGGACCGCTAATAGAAAACACTTTTTCTTAATTTTGGTGTTGAACCGATATTCGAACCGACGTTCTCTCTGAATTCCGAATGGTAATCACGCACCAACCCATTCGGCTACGGCGGCCGTATGTATGTACACGTGTAAAAATAACAAATAAAAATAAAATTTGTACAAAACTAATTTCTTCATATTTTTTAAACCCTATTCTTTCTTATTTTCTGCTTTAAATAAAATAAAGTAAAAAAAAGTTAAGGTACACATCAAACTCTCTTCAAATCATTCTATTTTAGTACTCAATTTCAGCCTCTAGCTAATTACGCAAAAATGTTAAGAACAGGTGAGCACAAAAGGCGAATTTATAGGATTTTAAAAATAATTTGGTAAACACGCAATTCTTTTCTTTCTATCTTAATTTCTTTCTATCTTCATTTCAATACTTATCAGCTAATATTTATGAGTACCTGATATATGCTTTCGAATTTTTGTTTTTTCTGTTATTTTTATAGAAGCAGACCCATTTTCATTAAAGGACTTTTGAAAATTGAGCATACACAGCTTATTTTTCGTTCTGCGCTCAGTGCTTCCCACTAAATATCCAATTATACAGACAGCTTTTTCCAGTAACAGTCACTTCTCAGCAGATAAAAACGAACGTCCGAGTACATTTCTATAATGAAAAAGTTTCGAGGTGACAGGTAGGTTCCTCTGCTTGTAGATAACATTAGAGGAGAAGTCCCATCAAATAACACACGAATATATTCTTGTGCTTGAAGATACTTTTGGGATTCTACAACGGGTTGTTTAACGGTATATTGAGTTATAAGACATTGACAGAAAAGTCCGGGCTTAACACATAAATGGTACTATTTTTGCTGTAATCACCTCTTTTTGAGTTAGTACTGACCGTAAAAAGACAGCTGTTGAATTTTCATGATATTCAATTCATCGGTTCGTGAGTTATTGTGCTAATAGTGACGCTACTTTTTTTATTTTCAAAACAATGGATCAAAAAGACTTTCGTGTTTTAGTTTTACACTGCTTCTTGATGGGTAAAACAGCCGGACAAGCGAAGCAATGGCCTGAAAAGTTTTATAGGGGTCCCGCTTCATCAGAAACAACAATGAAACGATGGTTTGCTGACTTCAAACATTGTCGTAGAGACATCCATGATGCACAACGCAGTGGACGAGCAAATGATGCGGTAACAGAAAACTTCAAAAAATCCATCAAATCGTTTTAAATGATCAAAAAGTGAAGTTGCGTGAGTTAGCTGACATCGTAAAGATATCAAAAAAATGTGTTGGCTTTATATGGCTCTATATTGCATGAGCATTTGACTGTGAGAAAGCTCTGCTGGGATACGGTACACTAGACAGGGCTAGTTTACTGGTAGCTCTTACAGAAAGCTCTGCTCAAAGTGAGTGCCGCGTTTGCTCACTGTTTTGTTTCATCACGACAGCGCACCGTGTCACAAGTCAATCAAAGCAATAGCAAAACTTCATATATTGAACTCCGAATAGCTCCCACATCCATCATATTCGCCAGATGTGCCGCCCAGCGACTACTGGCTGTTCACAGACCTAAAAAAATGCTCGCCAGTAAGAAAATTCGCTCAAATGAAGAGATTATCACTGAAACGGAGGCCTATTTTGAGGCAAAAGATAAATCGTTCTACAAGAGTGTTATTGAAATGTTAGAGCGGCGCTAGAATGATTGCTTTGTTCTTGCTGAAAATTACATTGATGAATAAAGGTCCGGGATTTTTCAGCTCATGTGTTATTACAAAAATATGTGCGCTTATAAGGCAGACATATCCTTTTCACCAACAACAGAGCTTCAAATCAAAGAGAGTCATTTTAAGAGTCTCAACAGAAAGTCTGGCGCGCATTTGGGATGTTAACTTATGCTTGTACTCCTTAATCCCGATTCTACTTCCCAACTCCATCAAGGGCCGGTATTCAAGAACAATAGTATCAGTGGGCAATATCAAACCCGCCATAGCCGAATGGGTTGGTGCGTGACTACCATTCGGATTTTTTCGGAAAATTTTTTTCTAATAGCGGTCGCCTCTCGGCAGGCAATGGCAAACCTCCTAATGTATTTCTGCCAAGAAAAAGCTCCTCATAAAAATATCTGCCGTTCGGGATCGGCTTGAAACTGTAGGTCCCTCCATCTGTGGAACAACATCAAAACGCACACCACAAATAGGAGGAGGAGCTTCGGCCAAATACCCAACACGGGTGTACGCGCCAATTATATATATATATATATATATACATATAAATATAATATCAATCCCAAAATTTCGGTATTAGGCGCAATTTCGATCTTTATTTCTTGTAAAGACAATAAAGTTTCCCAAAAGTCTGGTTGTAAAATAACGCAAAATCCCGTTTCACTGGGATTGACATCTCTGGCACTCACGAACATTCAAATACAATCACAATGACGCGATGAAATAAGCAAGCGAAAGCAAATAACACATACATATAATCCCGAAATTTCGGGACAAGGGCGCAACTGTTGCTTTCAGATTTCTTTATCTCATAAAAAGACAGTAAATGTTCCATAATACCCGGTTCTACAATAACTCGAAATCCCGCTTTATCGGGACTGACATCTATGGCATAAATATACATTAGATTTTATACACACACACATTGCTAAAAAATAAACAAACGAAAACCAATACTGTTGCAAAAACTTAAGTCATGTGGTTGACCACAGCATTAAATTTTATCAATTAAAATCATAAACAACAAACAATTGAAAGTAAACAATGCAAGAATAGAGAAAGTGGATTGGAGAAAAGCAATAAAGTATGGGCGAATATAAAAAATACAAGTGATAATAAATAAAGCTACAATTAGTGCTTGATTTACCTTAAAAATATTTTCCATTGGTTGTGGTTAGGAACAACTTTTTTTATTTTCTAGTACATTTAGAAACCTAAAAATTTATGAATTACAAATTTTGTAAATTACAGTTGCACAGTTTTGTATATTTTCATGTTTTTTTTTCAACAAATATTGCATTCTACTTTTTTTCTATTATTTTTTTTTGTATTATTCCTTTGGCAACCGCAATTTTCGTTTAACTTCGTGTTCGTACTTTCACCATTATTCGATTAGAGAAAACCAATTACAACAACTACAATATACGTTTTTTTATTGCATTTCGATAGAATTTCCCGCTTTTAGATAGCGCACGAAAAAAAGAAATCGACGCTTCCCGTCCATTCCACTCAACTTTCGATGTGGACACTCGTTTCGATACTACTCGAAAAATAAAATTTAACATTCTACCGAAAATTAAATAGTAGTTTAAATGCCAAAATGCAGAAAAGATTTTTATAAATACGCAATATGAGCAATTTTATAGAAAAAATGTAGAAAAACAAATAATTTTTCAAAATTTCGTTCAATTGCTACGTTTTCGCCCATAAGTCTCAGTTCGAGCAGAAGCGGAAAAGCCTTTGCTGGCAGTTCTCAAAGGGAAGTCCGAAGAGGTGCATAGGTGGAAATTGAAGAGCTGATAGACGCGGCATGCGGACATCTGTGTTGCTTCAATTTATGGATGTGTGTATGCAGAACTGATTGTTGTATTTTTTATACGGTGTAGTATGTGGCTACAATGGGATGACGCATGGTGGGGAGTGTAAAAAGGAAAAACATATGTATACGTGTGCCCTCGTGTGTTTCTATCTATAAATGTATGTATGTATGTGAGTGTATTTATATGTACTATATTTTGACGTGAGTTGCTTGCAGTGACGTGCGCGCCACCTGAGATTTTCAGCTTTAGTTTTATTTTTAATTTAATCTTTTATTTTTATTTTTATTTTTATTTTTAGTTTTTCGCTCGCTTTAATTGTTTGTTCAGCGTCTATTTCCATTGTCCCTTTTTTGTGTTGATAAAGCCGAGATAATTTATAGTTCATTGATGGTTTTTATTACTTTTTGTGTAGCGTTTTTTGAAGTGCGTGTGGGATTTAAAATTGGGAACCTAGCATGACACACATAAATGGGGATATACTTGTACATATACATATATTTCTATACATGTTGAACGATGTTTCTGGAATGAATTTGTCATAAGCTATTTGAAGTGTAGAAACAGTTCAATGGTACTCCTTTGACCAAAGCGTGGATTTCTCCAAAATACAAATGTCAAGTTTATGTGTGCACGTTTGCTTGGAGCTACGCAATTCATCCTGAAACAACTAGTTTAAAAGTAACCGAGATCTGGCAATAAAAATCAGCAAGTCACTGTAGTGTGATAGATCCCAAACTACACTTTAATGCTCTGCACATAGAGCACTAGAGCTATAATGGCTCATTACGGAAAGATTTCTCACTTCAATGCCCGCTTCGGTGGCCGTAGCCAAATTGGTTGGTGCATGACTATCATTCGGGAGTGCATAGGTTCCAATCTCCGCGCATGAATATCAAATAATAGAAAAAGCTTCTTCTAATAGCTGTCACCCCGCGGCAGGCAATGGCAAACGTCTGAGTGTATTTCTGCCATGAAAAAGCTCCTCATAAGAACCATTTGCCGTACGGAGTCGGCTCAAAACTGTAGGCTCCTGCATTTGTCGAAACACTAACAGAAGTGAACGCCCCAATTATTTATTTATTTTTATGCTCACTTCCTCTTAAACTATACCGATTTTTTTGGCAAATCTTAGTCACATCTTCAAGCAAGAGTTTGCCTGAACTATTCGACCACTTAAATAAGAACTTCCCCAGAAGTCTGTAGTGCATTACTTGAAGTAAGTGACATTCGAGCCACTTTCTAACTCTAAGCTCGTACAGAAATCATTTCATGGAGCGTCAAGTCCAGCAAAAACGCTTTTCTTCGTGTTTGGAATCAATCGAAGGGTCCATACTTCTTTCTCATCCCAGTTCAGCCAAGTTGAATGCAGGTGCTGGATTATTCCAACTGCTGTTAATAGCTGCAGTAGCCTTGCAGTCTATTTCAAATAACAAATTTGCATTGAAATATCCAAATTTGTTCACTGTTTGTTACTGAAAATGCCTCTGAAGAGAATTTCCTCAGAAGTTGGTACAAAATATGGTTGGTTCTACCATAGCACTAGATGTCAGGCAAGGCATCTGCCCCTGAAGTCGATGACACACCAATTCCGACGGTAAACAATCCCAAAATTTTGGGTGTAATCTTCGACAGTTTGCTCTCCTTGTCTGCGCACACAACCGCAATTACCACTGTCCCAAATCGCAACAAGGTCCTCAAATCGCTTGCCGGCAGCACTTGGGGCAAAGACAAAGAATTGTTGCTGTCGACATTTAAGGCAATTGGCCGGCCGGTTCTAAACTTGATGTCCCCATTACAACACCTTCACAACGAGGCCAATATGCTATCTGTCAAGGAGCATAACAAACTGCTCAGCAAGCAGTTCCTGCTGAGATGCAACCGTAGGTTTCACTCTTGCAGACACCTTCTTGAGCCAGATCCGCCCGCCAGACACGTCAGGAGACACCTACTACACAACGCCGATGAGATCCAAGACAAAGCAAACAGAGGCCTACTCGACCGGACAGTGTTTAGACAGACAGTAAACGACATCCACCGGGAGACTATTACAACCTTCATAAGCTCCCGTCCAGTGAATGCCGTAATCGGAGTCAACCACCACCCGTTGCAGATGAAGAGCTCCAGTTTCCCCGTAAGACCCGCGTAACACTGGCATAATTACGTTCTGGATATTGTAGCAAGTTAAACTCCTACTTATCCAGAATTGAACCCGACATACCTAACTTATGTCCGGCATGTGAAGGCACCCCGCACGACACTAACCACCTTTTCACATGCCCTTTAAAACCCACTCATCTAATACCCCTCGTCCTCTGGGCCCAACCTGTGGAAACAGAATGTTTCCTAGGACTACCTTTAGATGGCCTGACGAAGACGACCCATGAAATACTCTTCACTGACGGGGATTCTCTACTGCTACAACAACATGCCAGGTAAGGAATTTCTAATTGTAAAGCCATAAGGTGATGGCTAAACTTTGCAGTTACTAATATAATATAATTTCATCAAAACTGGCCCAAATTTAATATTTCCGCCCAAAAGATGAGAAGGCCTAACAGTTGAGGAATCTTACCCATATTTCACATTTCTTTTTTCTTAAGTAAAAGTAGAGCATAAAGATTTTGATCCATGCTTATATGGGCGCATTGCACTGTGCGACGCTATTTTTTAACTCGTTTAAAATAAGAAAATCGTTCTTATTTTTTATTAACTACTTGCAATTAGTCAAAGCTATGAAATGCGGGTGTATGTATGTGTATGTGTATGCAATATATAAAAAGGTATAAAAATTCAGGCTACAAATCAATTTGCTTAACTGTCAAATCAATCGACAATACTTGGACACTTATCAATCTAATTGAAAATGGAAAGTAACTGATTATTAAAGGAAACATTCTAGAGGGCATACATTTAAACCAAAGTATATAAGGTAATATTAAATATACAATAACTTCTTTCCTTAGCTCCCAAGAACAAAAAACATTTTTAAATTACAAAAATTGTGTCATAAGGCTAAGGCGACCATGTACGCGAAAAGAGCGCAAAGAGAATGGGTGCTAGTCAAAATGAGAGTAATTACCGTCTCCTTAGTTTTAAAGTGTGTTAATTGAATACACACATACATACAAATATATCTACTTACATGTATAGATAGAACTGCCTTCTTTTGCGCAGCCAACTGATTGCGAAACCCGTAAAAAAGTTAGTAACGACTGTAGCATTTTTACATATCTAGTGAAAGACTTGAATGAAATAACAACTGATAAGATTTCTAAAGTAAATGTAGACGAAAATAAGGTAGTTGCTAAAAAATGTGGCGTAAATTGATTAAACTCTCTACCGGAATATTTTGCGCCTATGGAAATGTAAGAAATATGCAATTTATGAAAAAAAGTTTATGGAAGACCTAATTGGAAAAATTAAATGAGATGGATTCTGCGCAGTGCCAGACTTGCTTTGTAGCGTTTCGAGTTAAGCTCTCAAGTCCCCAAACAAAATTGAAAAAGTAGAAAAATGTTTTTGTACATTAGACGCTAAAAATTAAAAACGAATTTAAAACAAATTATATATATACAATATGTAATTGGCGCATACACCTTTTTTTCGGTGTTTGGCCGAGGTCCTCCTCGTATTTGTGGTGTGCGTCTTGATGTTGTTCCACAAATGGAGGGACCTACGGTTTCAAGCCGACTCCAAACGGCAGATATTTTTATGAGGAGCTTTTTCATGGCAGAAAAAACAAAACAAATTCGTTGAGTTAAATTTCTTGAAGGCAAAAAAACAAAAAAAAAATTATTTACTACGTATTCGCTCGCCTTTTTGTGTTTAATTACACTAGAAAGACTCATTCAAGGAATCATTTTTTTATCACTTTTTTTGATTGCAATTTATCCAAAAAGGTTAATGAATATTTTTCTATTAAATTGTATGTAGGTGTCCGACAAGGAACATATAAGATATAGCCAACGTATTTGTTCCTCCAGAATCACTTTGGATTAAACAATAATTTTTTAAAACTATCGGGTGTTTTTTTAGCTGCATGAGAAATATCGATGTAAGCTGAGAATAGCAAACTGTGTTGACATTTCTGTTTAGTAATTCAAGGCATAATGAATCGTTTAACAACAGAACAACGCCAGATAAAAATAAAAACAGTTTATTCCAACAATATTTCTGTTTTGTATTATCATTTCAAGTTCTCAAACTTTTCTGAAAACAATATTGAAATAAAAATTAGAAAAAAAAATTTACTCTGGTGTCAGTAAGCCCGTAAGCATTGATATTTTGCCTTTTGTTGGCTTCAATTGGGCACGGCACATTTTTATTTATTTGAAAGTGGTGTTAGAAAAATATTAAAAATGTTTAGCTGTGCCCATTATAATGCATATGAAGATCTTCATAAAGAGTTTGAATTAAATTTTCAGAGTTTTTATCGCTGTGGCAATAAGCAGTCAATAATTCTCTGTCATAGCCTCCAAACTTCACATGTTTTTCTCTTCAACATCTAAGAGAATTTTGCGGGGCTCACAATCTGTAATTCTGCTTTGATATCAAATTTCCAATTAAATAAGTACTGTGCCTTTTTTTTGTTTTGTTTTTGAATACATTTTTTACTATTGTCTCATGATTCAATTATTAAAGGTTTGCTCACTAGTGACATTCGATTTTTGACACTCTCTTACAAAAGGTTGTATTTAAGAAGGTGAATAAAGGGAAATAAATAAAATCCTTTTTGGTAAAAATGGCAGCAAAAAAGTATTTTTTTAGTTAAATGGAAGCAACAAACGCTTTAAAAAATAAATTTTGATTAATATTTGAATTTAAATAATGGTAAAAATAGAAGTTATTAGTGGAAATTGCAAAGTCTGATATTAAAACAAGAAATAATTTCACTTAACCCAAGATTTTATTTTGTGAATTAATTTTTAAATTTAAAACCGATCGCGAAGTTGTAAAGTTTCGCCAATATGAAACTATTTCGTTAAAAATAAATAAATAATTGGCGCGTACAATTCTGTTAGGTGTTTAGCCGAGATCCTCCTCCTATTTGTGACATGCGTCTTGTTGTTCCACAAATGGATGGACCTAAACTTTTAGGATGAATCCGAAAGGCGGTTGGTTTTTATGAGGAGCTTTTTCATGCTGGTACTGTACTTCGCTAAGCCTCCTCTGGACACTTCATCCATCCATTGGAAACAAGTTCCATCCATTGTGAACAAGTTCCGTCAATATCAACATTCTTATATTGAGGTCTGCAATGTTATCGATTGCGTCGGCACCATCCCATTATTCTCCCTGTCGTAACTCTTTGGGTAATCCTCTTTTCAAAACATGAATTCCTTCTAAAAATTCTCCTTTTATCGATCTTTGCCTCAATTACTCTATCATGTCCTCATTTAAGCGGTATGTATTCCATGTCATACTACCATAGTCCTGGACATACCGATAAAAACTCTTTAGCGGGTTGCAGCTCGTAAGCAGACCATTTTGAAAATGAAATGTTTTTTCTACAAATTTTACTTTTCTTCCACTTTTACTAAACATTTCCAAATGCTAAGGGAGCTGATTTGTCAAGAGGGAACGAGAAAGCTGCTTACTGAGCAAACCTTTTATTAATGAATCATGCTATTGTCTGTTTGTATATTGCAAATTTTATTGTGTCAAATATGATTGACGTATTGATGCCTTTGCAAAAAAATTAATTCCTCTGATTGGGTGCTTAATTTTGCGCTACCTTTTACCAAGGTTGGAATAACACTTTGATAATTGGAATTGATGATTTTATCAGGCACAGAACAGAATAAAATGCAAAACAAGTGTATACTGCTCTCATACGAGTATATAAAGTGATGATTTATGAGAAATTGTATTCATACAAATCCAAAATTTTGAACCTCAAGTACAAATTTTCAAAATAAGACGTATTTTGACGACAGCGGCACCTAGTGGGATAGATGAATAAGCCTATAATGTGCGCTGAAACGCACTCTGGTGACACTGAAAGTCCTATTAAAATCAGGCCCATTACCTTTGATTGAAAGGAAGGCCCGGACAGGCAGACAGACAGACGGACAATGACGCGTTCCCACGACAGTCGGTTCTACGCTACCAGAACGACCCGGATTTATATCCAGCCGAGGACTATCATTCAAGCAGTATTACCCAAAGTTGTATAAGGAATTTTTATGATGTTTCAACAACAACAAGGAAAAAGGAAAAAATAAATAAACAAAAACACTTGCTCAACTTTTGATTGAAGGTAGAGAGTTTGGCCAAAAATGTCTTTAATTTTCTTGTGCAAAAATTTTAAAAAATTTTAATTATCATATAAAATTATTGAACTATGAGTACTTAATAATTACTACTGATTTATATGCCTAAAAATAAGTTTTTTGTTGTTATTTTTACAAATTAAAGTATATGTTATCAGCTGAATTTAATCTCGTTCAAACTTATGTTTTTTTTGTTTTTTTTTTTTTCTTAACAAAAATATTCGGTTTTCACAAAAGTCAACGCTTGTTTATTACTTGGACCCTTGAAAATGTTCAGTTAAGTTTGGATTGGCCTTAAAAATCGATGTACGGTCATTCCCTAGCTACAACGAATAAAACTATATGAGCTTATGAAAAAATGTGTTTTTACACACACAGACATACACCTCAATTTTATTATTGTGTTTAGATGTGTAGATTAGCACCTTCAAAGAATGCCAATTGTAAAAATTTCAGTATAAATAATTTACACGCCATACAATTTTAGTGTAATAACATTGAACTCAATTTTAAAATTTTTATACCCATACATATCTACTAATACATATAAACACTTGCATGTGCATTTGAATGCCCTAATAAACCACGAGCAATTCAGCCTGTTATTTACTTAATTTTCACGAGAAAGGAAAGGAAGAAAATTCTTTGTGAGCAACCTTAATGCATGCATTAATCGTACAAATTCAATTTACCCATACACACATCCATATGTACATAGGTATGTATGGAAGTGTTCGTATGTGCATCCACAATTTCAATTATCATGCAGCTTAAGAAACTAGAAAATTCCGATTGAAAATTGAGATGTCTGCTTATTTTTAATTTGGCATGAACTCGTGTATGTATATATGTATGTATGTGAAGGGTAAATTTCCATGTAATATAAAATGGCAATAACACACTTTCGCCTACTCGGCAGGCAATGGGAAACCTTCGAGGGAATATCTGCCATGAAAAAAGCGTCTGCTATTTGGAAGCGGCATAAACCTGTAGGTTCTTTCATTTGTCGAATAACATAGAGATGTGCAAAAAAGTGATTTTAAAATTACTGTGAGAATTGTTACTGTGATTTTCCAACCGGTGATTCGAATTTTACTAATTTAAAATTATGTGGTTTTCTCTATGTGAAAAATACAACTTGGTTAAAAGGGGTTAAAAGGAGAAGACCAACGTAATTAGTATTCAAATCTGCTGTTAATACAAAGCAAACCATAATATTTGAAGTTTGTATTAGTTTAATTTAGTTTTTTTTTTTCATAAAAAATGGCAAGTACATTTTTTTGTGGCTGAAAATATAAATGTAAATTATATAAAAATGTATTATAAAGATGAGTTCTCTGAATTTGAATTTAAATATAAAATTATCTCCATTTTGCTGAACTCAACCGCTTCACTCTTCTATTTTCTAAAAAATGTTACTACAAAAGTTACTCAATGGATCAACACAACTATTGAGAAACTTTTCCAACATGGAACAGAGGTACAAAGGGCATTGAGTTTTTTATTTGTGACCGGCCCATGCCTGTAAACATATATTTATTTTACGCCACTATTGAAGAGGATTTGATTTTCTAGAAATTAATCCTAGTTCTAGATATCTATGCACCTCTAAAGTAGTTTCTGGTGCAGGTGTGCCTTGTGTCACATCGGGAATCGAAAAGAGCCTTCTATATGGAATTCTGCAGCGGTATTGAAACTCTGAGTGACACGGGGAAATTGGTTGGGATACTGAAAAGGGACCCAACTGCAAAGCTGGGGTTGCTTAGAAAATCTGATGGCTCCTTCACGGAGCGGCAAAGTGAGACACTCAGCTTGTTGATGGAATCTCACTTTCCTGGTAATCAGATAAGCGTCTGCCGGCAACAGTCCTTACTGATAGAGGCTGTTGTCAGAGCTGCTACACCTTCTCGGCATGACTGGTACGTTGCCATATCTGTGGTGAATGAGGCCGCCATCAAATCGTCTTAACATATTGCGTAGAAGCGTGGACGAGAGCAATATCTGATGAAGCGTCGCTTGGAGTGCTTAAGAAAAAGATTCTGCGCAAGATTTTTGGCACGTTGGCAAGGGCGAATATCGCAGGCGATGGAACGATGAGCTGTAAGGGCTTTACGACGACATAGACATAGCGCAGCGAATAAGGCTCCAGCGACTACGTTGGCTGGGTCATGTCGAATGGATATGGTATGGAATGTGGTACCAGCTGGTGGAAGCAGTGGTGGTGCAGAGGAAAAGGATGGCCTCCTCTGCGTTGGAAAGATCAGATGGAGAAGGACTTGGCTTCACTTGGTGTGTCCAACTGGCGCCGGTTAGCACGAGAAAGAAACAACTGGCGCACTTTGTTAAACTCGGCCAAAATCGCGTAAGCGTTTATCTCGCCAATTAAGAAGAAGAAGAAGATTTTATTCAGATTATGTACATATGTACATTAGCTAGAGCCCATTTTTACTATTTGTATAAAAACTATTACAGGGAATATAATTTTTTAGTCACAAATTGCCCTGTCCTCGTTCACACATTTGGACCAAAACTGGTCCCATAATTTTACACTGGTCCCTTGACCCTATTTTTGAAAAAGGTTGTTTTTTCTATTTTATGAAGTACAAGATAGTGCAAGATTAATCATTAACTAACAGAATTAACAAATTTTGTAAAATTGTTATTCAAGACTTAAATGATTAATTTTGGTCCACCTTGTATATACTCGGAGCAGGTTGATTTTTTAATTAGGGCAAAATTTTATAAATATGTATGCATTACAAGACCTATTGTGTTAAATTTTCATCCATTTTAGCAAATGCCCATTCAATTTTGACAGTTACAGAAGCAAAGTAGGTTTTTATTGTTTTATTGTTTCAAATGGCTAGAAGGGTTAGCCTGCTTTCGCAGTAATGGTCACGCTCAGGCAACCAGTGGCACATAGTTTGACACATATTACAACAAATAAAGCAAGATCTTTGGATAGCATGAAGTAATTCGATATTATTGAGAACAATGATTAAGGTCACAGCCGATGACTACAAATATTCACTGAAAACAAGTTTATTTAGAAGTTTTGAATTATACAGATTAATTGTAATCGATGACACTGCAATTATCAACATCATTTATCAATTTATACATACTTTTATATATGGAGGTCGTAAATTTTTTTTGGATGTAATAAAAACCAATCAATCAAAAAGTAAAAGTCAACATTTATGTATGAGCAAAATAATTTATTTCAATTAACATTGAATCCCAGAATGTTTTGTTAAATGAAGTATATAATTTTTCATTTCGGTTTGAATAAATTGCGCGAAAAAATCAAATAGTGAAGTTTGGTTTTTGAGTCAAGTTTTCATATTCATTTCATCTCCAACATGGCTGTCCAACAAGAAAAATTAAGAAGGCAGTAACGAAAAAAAGTGGCAAGAGAATTAATCACTCTTTTGTGCGAAATGTTACAGGGTGACGAAAATAACTGTATTCAAACTTCTCTGTGCAATTAGATGAATGTAAAATTTTTTAGCGAATGCTCTTATTTTGTGATTGTTGTGTGTTCTGAAGTACAAAAAATGTATTCATTTCTGTTCCAGCTCTTTTTAAATACTTTGTGAAACGATGTCAAGTAGTCGCTCAGCTATTATAGCCCTTCATCAGCTAGGAGCACGCAACTGCGAGATAGCACGGAAACTTGGAATTGCACGTTCATTGGTTTCTCGTGCAATAAAACGATTTAAGGGGCTTGGTAATGAAGGTGAACGTCCTGGAAGAGGAAGAAAACGAACTGTTAACACTTCCAACAGCCGAAAAATCATCAAAAAAGAGTTCATCGAAATTCTATGGTCTCGATGAGGAAAATTGCTCGTGAGACAGGCATCAATCGTGAATCAATCCGCCTTATAGCAAAAAAAGAACTTGGACTTAAGCCTCACTAACTACAAAACTGCCAGCTGCTCACGGATGAAACCAAAAAATAAGACTCGAAATATGTCGCTCGCTCCAACGTCAGGTACTGGCTAGGAAAATATCGTCTTTACGGATGAGAAGCTGTTTACCGTTGAACAAGCTCACAATCATCAAAACGACAGAAATTGGTCTACAGAAGCCCCTGGACCTTCGTCCATTGTTGAACATCGTCAAAATCCGCGATTTGTCATGGTATGAGGTGGAATTTGCGCCAGTGGCAAGACTCCTCTGATTTTCATAGACCAAGGAGTCAAAATCAATAAAGAAGTTTACCGTCAAGACATATTAGAAGCAGTTGTTCTTCCCTGATCCCAGCAGCTCTTTGGTGACGATGAGAGGACGTTTCAACAGGACTCGGGACGAGCCCACAGAGCAAAAACAACCCAAGAGTGGTGCAAAGCCAATTCCCCCTCTTTCATTACTTCCCAAGAAAGGCCACCCTACTCACCGGACCTGAATCCGCTAGATTACAGCGTATGGTCGATTTTGGAAGCAAAGGCCTGACAAAACGCCACAAAACTTTAGAGTCCCTGAAGCAAGCGTTGCGTCGAGAGTGGGATCGCACAACGGTAGACGAACTACGGCCTATAGCCCAAAATTTTTTGAAACGTTTGAGCTTCTGTATTCGTGCTAAAGGTGGCCACTTCGAAACTGGCTGAATATAATGGTACTCAAACATTGTCTATTAAAATTTCACAATTTGTTTTGAGCTACTATTAATGATACATTTTTTTCATTAAAAAATGTTGTATAGACTTAGTTTTTGTCACCCTGTATAAGTTTTGAAAGGGTGTGTTTTCTTTTATTTTAATATGAATATTTTTTTTTACTTTAAACTAAAAGATTTTTCTGCAGGGTATTTTCATTACATTCACTTATATGAATTCCGCAATAAGCGGAGAAATTTTAGTATTTATAATGAACATTTTTACGAATTTTGGAAATGTTTTGCTTCGCTACACATCCTATTATTCTATTTGTTTACATCTAAAGAAAATTGTTGCTATGTAAAAGAACTCTTTCACAAGTGATATTAAAACTGCAGGCTCCGATTTAAACAAATCAAAAGCTTAACGCGGGTAAGAGACTAGCAGCTAAAAGATTTTTTTTCACTTCAATGAGCAACAAACTTTAGGAGAAAATACCGCCTGAGAAATTCATATAGCGCCTCAACATTTTGAGCAGTTTTGACAACTTAATTTTTTTTTCATTAATTTTATATAAAAACGGAGTTCATTACACACCAAAATTATATGGAAAGGCAATAACTGGGAATGATTGCTTCATAGGCACAACTTATCTTACCAGCACATCAAGTAAATTAAAGCTGAAATTTTGTGTATATCGCTGGAAAATTTGTTTGTTCATGCCACTTTTGCTAGCAATTGCTTTCTGCTACACATTGTTGCCACCTATAGTTTTGAACAATTTAGGAAATAAATTCGACCAATTTTCTGATCGGAAAACAAACAATTTTCAAGTGTGTGTATGGATGTATTTGAATTTGAAATGGGAAGAAGTTACTTCTAAGCAAAAAAATTGAAACAAAACTCTACTGTTAAATCAGCTCAATAGCTGTTTCTGTCAAATTCACTGAGAGCTAATAAACGCAATCAATTGAGTTCTCTCATCCACGGCTACAGGCATCAGTTAATTAAAATTTAATTATGCATTTTGCATTCGTGACTAGCTGCGCTATTTTTGCCAAATGTTTTGAATGGCAAAATCATGGAAAATGGTGTTGCGTGTAGAAGTCCACGCAAGTGGAGAAAGTCTCTGATTGCCATTCACTTGAAAGTGGTCAGAACGATTCTACAAAGGGGCCAAGCAGCTCACAAGTATCCTCTGGGTAGCTTCCAAACATCCGTTTGAGAGGGGGCTAATGTGAGAAGGCGAAGTGACCCAGGTTATCTGATTGTGCGCTGAGTTTGGGATCCACCACATAAAAATGCTTCTTCAATGAAAAACTGATCAAAATCACTTAATCAGCTGTGTTGCGTTTTGTAAAACAATAGTGACAGTTGCGAAATTAACTTGAGGTTTACATGGGCAAATTTTAAGGAAATTTGTTTTCCACTTTCCAACACAATCACACTTTTTTACCAACACACTCACACTTTCTCAAATTCATTGTCAGGGTGTAAGGAATTTTTATTTTTCAAGACGAGAGGCGCTTAATATAAACAGCTGAGCACAACTTTCACAAGCACTTTCAGTGTGGGGAGAATTTTCAGTTTTTCCGTCACGACGCCAACTTGAAAAATTAGAAATTCTTAACAAATTACTGCTGCCTACGTCAGAGCTGTCAATTCGAGTGATTTTTGATAAGTCGTACGTGTGAGCAAATTAAAACAGAAAACTTGAAAGCGTAAATGCACAGTCGATACAGAAAATATTCAACTTTATTTAACATTTTCATTCGCAAAATGGGATCAAACAACAAAATGCATGCTGGTGGAATTAACTGATCTTACTTGATGGAGTTTTGTTAACAAAAAAAAACAACACTTTAGACAAAATAATGGCACAGATGGTGTTGGTAATTCTGAAAAGGCACGTAGTGTAGAATAAAGAAATACAAGAAATTATATTTTTTTATAAACAAATATCTTGCGGACGCACTTCACGGCTCGAGTGGTGATTTAATGGCTACTCTCACTTAAGAGAGAAATTTCGTTACTTGACAGTTCCGCATGTTTGAGTGCAAAGAATAGAGTAAAATACAAAATATTTCTTTGGAAACGAAAACGTAATTGGCTTTTAAAAATAACGCCTCTTAAAAAAATTTATAATTTCTGAGTCTGTTTGCAGTGACGGTAGTGACGCTCAACAACTGCTGAGCGCATTTAAGCGGTAAGCGAGCCATATCAAAGGTAGGTGTAGAACTAAAGGGCCGATGTTGAATGTGGACCACACCTAAACGTCAACGACACCGTTGGAGTTTTTTCTTTGGGGTTATTTGAAAGAAAAGGTGTACGTCGATAAGCCAGCAACAATTCAAGAGCTAAAGGATGAGATAATTCGGCACATTAACGGCATAGAACCTCAACTATGCCTGAGCGTAATCGAAAATATGGACCATCGGATGGAGGTGTGCCGCCGAGCCCAATATTTTATTCCATTTGTAACTGAGCTATACCAATATTATCATAATAAAGAGAAATGACAATAATTTCGTAAAAAACTTCCAGTTTATTCAAAATCAACACCGGCGCTTGAAACTTAACCACCCTTTACATATGGACATAACGAACTTCAAGTAAATTACCAAGAATAACGCAATTTTTTTAAAACTTATGATACATCTATGACAAAAAACAAAACAAAAAAACAATGCTTTACAAAACAAAAAATACAATACTTTATCCTAGCAACCAATTTTATAATTGTCAAATATTTTTTTACTAAACATTTTTTTGAGTGATGAAAATCTCTATTTTCACCTTCGCACGCTACATTGCTTCTCTGTTTGTATGCTGTTGCTATCTGGTTCACAAGTTTCAAATATCAAATTTTCAAATTAATGAAGCACTGATGAAATTTCCTTATAGACCTTTTCGTCTACTGATCTGACCTCAACAATGATTTTACTGAGAAAGCTTACATGACCGCTCATAGCAGACTTATGCATGAACGATTACTCACCGGTGTGCGGTAAAAAAAAGAAAATGAGGGAAGGCTCTCTTTCGAGTTTAGGAAGAACGAGTCAGAATCGTATCACGAAAATTTAATTTATATTTCAGTTACTTTCGATAGGGTGATTAATTTTGCGTCACCTTGTATATGCCTTATATATTATATGCAATTTTTCAAACAATAATATTTTTCGAGCTTCAAGATTATTTTTGTTTTTACGCTCGTGAGTTTATGAATACCTGTAATTTTCTAGGAATTCTGGCAATAAAAGAACTTGTCGGAATTTTTATTGTTACCCTACGCCATATCTAGGTAGTGTGTGTGTGAATGTACTTTTGTAATTAAGTGCAAGTTTTTCAATTGTTATCGATTCACGAATCAAACAAAATAAAACGCAAATGTTGGGCTGATAAATGAAAAGAAATTAAATAGGAATAAAGAATTGGAAATACAACAACTACAATAGAGAATAACGAAAGTCATGCGTCATAGAATAAGTTTGTAAACAATCAAAGCGAATAACGCAAGTATTGCTAAAAGTGAATTTAAATTGAAATTTTTCCATTGCACGAGGAAAATATTGGAAAGCAGAAGTTGAATAAATGAAATTTGAAAATTTTGGTGAAATTTTTTTAATTGGAATATCTTCGGTTTCTTTTAACATTATTGTATTTTTATTTTTTATTTTTTAGAAAAAAAATATATATTATACATATAATTCTATTTGTGGCGTGGGACTTGATGTTGCTTCACAAATGGGGGCGGCCTAAAGTTTTAAGCCGACTCCAAACGGCAGATACTTTTTATGAGGAGCTTTTTCATGGCAGAAATACACTCGGAGGTTTGCCATTGCCTGCTGAGGGGGATCGTTAATAGAAAACACTTTTTCTTCATTTTGGTGTTTCACCGAGATTCGAACGTACATTCTCTCTGAATTCTGAATGGTAGTCACGCACCAACCCACTAGGCTACGCTTAAATCTACATACTCTTTAAAAAAATATTGTGGACAAAATTTTTGGAAAAAATTTTAGTTTTTTGGTAAAAACTTTTTGGGAATAAATTTTTTCATCATTTTTAAAAAAAAGGCCCCAATCAGAATTTCTTCTTATTTTTTTTATTAATTGCTTATACTATTCTTAGTAATCCCAGCAAGTTTGATAATGAGATTCCTATCACTTTTCTAGCTATACTCGAGTTATATTCAAAAATGGTGCAATTAAATTGTTTTCCCAAAAAATTTATTTTTAATATATTTTATGCTGAAACCATATTGAATTGTATACTAAAAAATTAAAAAAAAAAAATTCACAAAGACTATAAAAAAGCTGAAGATATTTACCAAAATAAAAGGCTCTATACCAAAATTTTGAATCTCGAATAAATATCAAAGTTACAATTTTTTTAATTATTTCAGTTTTTCTTTTTCTTATTGTACTCAAGCTTACAAATAAACTAATTTTGCGAAGAATTGACCGCAATGTAATGAATACTTGGATCACTTGACTTTGAATCCGTCTATAGGCAAATATCTATAAAACCTCAAAATCGAAGATACAAAATAAAAAATTAGCAAAAAAGGGGTAGCAATTGAAAAAAATAGGGCATAAAAAATGAAAAACTCATTCACAAAATTGTAGACGCTTGCTGATAAAAATAACCGAAAGTAAAAGAAATCATACAGAAGTCTAGAAGCGACAAATGTATGTGTGCGAGAGTATTCCTTGTGCTACTTATCGTATCCCGGTAGGAAAAACTTGAACTAGTGAAACAAATTCTAATTCAGAGCAAATGTGACTTCAGTTGAAGCGGTTGTTCTGTGGGGCACACTCAGGCTCATAGCCCATTGTGATGCCACGTGGGGAGCTTGCCCCCATCTCTCCTAAAACCACTGTGTGCTTTTCAAAAATTTTAAAATATCTCTGATTTCTATTGAACTGAGATCTTCCAACTCATCATAAAATTGTTCACCCAGAATAGTAAACCTGCGTCTGGATAGAGCAGGACAGTGGCACAGTAGGTGCGAGATTGTCTCTTCCTCGTCCTCATCTAGACAGCTTCTACAGAAGTCATGTGTTTGCACACCTATTAGGCAGTGCCCTGTTATGACTGAGATCAATGTGCTAAGACTGTGTTTATTTTGGCTTAGCAGAGATTCTGTGCGTTTAGCATTTAGAGTCGGACACAGTTGACGGGCGATTTTGCAGGTGGCTTAATTGCGCCATCTTTCGTTTGCTTTCTTTACAATTTCTTCAAGGATGAGTAGCTTACATGTTTGTAAGGGTATCCCTATGTCATTATCTATGTACTCATCAGTTAATTTAGTGCCAAATCTCGCTATTTCATCGGCTCTAGAGTTACCCTCAATGTTGCGATGGCCAGGAACCTCTTTAGGTTCCCCATGTTACCTTTAGGTGAAATGACTCAGCCATCTCATGGCCGGTTGGAGGTTGTCGACTGTTTTGTGAGGGATTTTATCGCCGCTTGGCTATCAGTGAAATTGTAGATATAATTTCCGGATATCATCAAGGAGATCCCCAGATGTTCGGAATATACATCTCCGCCCACCCTGCCCTCGAACTTTGAGCCATCTGTGTATACATGGATGGACTCGCCCTGTCTCACATTATCCCGTTCCTATCTTCTCTTGAGGGTAGGAGGGTCGTAAACGATGTAATGGCAAAATATGCGTATGGATCATTGAATTCTTTTGACCACCACTTCATAATTGCAGGATCATATTTCGCTTTATTAATGGTAGCATTAATATGAATATTAAAATTATATTTGCTATGCATTTCAACACTTCAGTCAACCAAGTTATATTTATACTTGATCCAGACGGTAAACAAGTATTTTATAGGAGCAGCTCTTCGTGAGAAACACACATCTTTTTTTCAAACTTTATAAAAATATATATGTTATTGTGACCCATTTGAGTTATAATCAAATGAAAATTATTTATTTTTTTACATCCTTTATGCAGTTTTGCTTAATTGCACTTACACAGGGATTTAAATGCTTAAATTTCCAATTGTTGTTATATCAAAGCTCAGAAACTTCTTTCAGAACAGTATCTCTGTTCAGCTTTGTTGGCTTAACAGAAAATGTTATGTTAACAGTGATAGCCATACCACAAATGTAAAAAAAGTTTAACAGCCTACTGTCTCGCAAGGCAGATCCGAAGTTGCGCAAATAAAGGAAGTATCGTTAATGAAAGTGTTTCTGGAATAAATTTCTTATGCGGAACTAATATTTTCTTTATTTTAGCATAATTATATATTTTCTGTGATTAACATAGTAAATGCTACTAATATTTGGAAATAATCAATGTCGAAAATGTAAACCAAAAAAATTATACTTGTAGATGGCAAGATCAGAAAGCTCTGTATCCAGCAAGCCTCTAATGTACACAAAAATCTATTGAGTTGGAAATACTTAATATAATATTTCTCAAATTTAACAGAGTCATTAATTTCAAGTAGTTTTCCGGTTAAATATAAGCTTTTTTGAAGAACACTGAAAAAAGTTATTAAGCAGTAATAAAACCGGAAATTTGCTGGCCTAAACTATTGAACTACGGAACGTTGATCAGGCCTACAAAAATGAAGTTCGAGTAGGCTCTGAGTAGGTAGGTAGGTAAAATGGTTGGAATGCCAAACTGGCACTCCTAAAGCACCGTTTTCATACCATTATGAGATCTCCTATGGGCAGATATCTGCAGCCAAGTAGAGCTGTTGATGTAAGGGAGAAGGTTGATGGGATTTAGGTTAGAGCACTGCCCCATGCTGTCGAAGACAGAAGCACCCATTCACCTTAATCGTCTAGCTGCCAAGCCTGAATATTTACAGAAAAAATTTCGAACAGACTCTTTCTCTGAAAGATCGTCACAGCCTCTGCAATGGAGGTGAAATGGCAAACCTAGCTTTTCTGCATGAGTGCCGATCATCCAATGGCCGCTAAGCACAGCTATAAGTTTGGGAGTTGAATAGCGTGGAGTCCTAAAGACTATCTGCGTGCTGCGACTTTTGTGTTGGGGCCAAAAGATTTTCGAAATACCACACGAAGAAATGGAGCTCTATCTGATCTGTGCTTTCCTGAGAAATAAGTTGTGCAATTCCCCTTTAACAACAGTCAAGGCGATGCCGATGACCAGGCCGGAGACCTCTGAGTTAGTTTCATTGAAATTGTCTGGCAATTTAATTACAGAATTTGCCCGATATGCAGTTTTTCATGCAGAGGAACATTTCACGTTTAGGAAAATCGTCTGACAAAGTAGTGCAAGAAATCCGGAGTAAAATAAGTTAAAGCAAAAGCCGAGTACTGCAAATCAGGTGATATCAGCTGTGATCAGATTTGGCAAATTATCTGATTCTTTTCATCCTGTACAATACTGCAAATGTTATGCCAAACGCTCTACCATTTCGACTAATGAGACATCGAAAGCAGCGAAAGGTAGGTTAAAGTTTTGTTTCTTATAAATATTATTTGTCGATTTTAACATTGTTCAGTAACTACCAATAAAGATTTCATCAAATTGGTACCAGTACGAAATTAGAGAAGCTGGTATCCAACACAATTTGCTCACATGAAAAAGATCACCCGCACTAGCCACTGTTCCAGATTCAATAAAAACCAAACACCAGTTCAATAATAGCTCATTTCTCTACAGGGTGTGTTTGACACATACTTTGTATGAATGACCAATAAATTTGATTTTAAAAATGAACGGTACGAACACATCGACCACATTGCACGTCCGAACATTGCGTCACTTTATAAATTTTCAGGAACGAAAATAAAATTATGTCGAAATGGTGCACTCTCAGATAGTGAAATCAAAAATGTTTAAGCTTTTAAGCGCAGTGTATTAATAACTTGGATAAAGAATTTTGTATGAACTCCTTAGGCGTGGCATTACATGAAATAAAATAAATGGAGGAATGGTAAAAACTGTAAAATTTTTTAGTTGACATTTACTTTAAAGAGATGGCCAAAATTCGTGGTGTTGTTTGGAAGAAAGATTGAGTATACACTGGCCGCGTCAAAAGAAAGTGTACACTACATATTAACAATTTTTTACTATTTATTTATGTTATTTTAAATTTTATTTATTTTCTAATAAAAATGTAGTCAACACAACAACAAAAGCCATATAGTACAAAAACAATGAATGCAAACTTTGCTGAAAATTTAAAAAATTCGGAAATTTTGTATGAGAATTTCGAGTTTTTTAATCAGAATTTTCAGAGAAATTCGGGGCGGGGCATGAAGTTTTATAGATCTATTTTAGTATCAAATTCGATTTACTTTAGTCTCAAAGTGCAAGTTTCAAGTGGCGAAAAATGTGCGTTGATTTTACAATTTTTTTTCTGATAGTAACAGTATAATGCAGTAGTTTAGAGAACTGTGTGGAACTTAGTGATGATTAAGTAGTGATATTAATCTGATAGATTAGTAGTAATCTTAGGCTGGTTTTTTTTTCTCAGCTATGGTTTACTGATGGGTCCAAATTGGAAAATGGTAGAGCAGGGGCAGGAATCAATGGGCCTAAATTCAAAAAACTGGTTCCGATAGGATTCTACCCAACAATATTCCAGGCAGAAATACATGCCATTGAAATATGTGTGAGAGAATGCCTTAGCAGGAAAATGAGAGGTACTCACATCTGCATACTTTCAGTTAGCCAAGCGGCTCTAAAAGCCCTTCTATCAACAACTATCACCTCTAAATTGGTAAATGATTGCCTAAACCTTCGCAACACGTTAGGAAACCTGAACATAGTAACACTAGACTGGATTCCGGGACATGAAGGACATGAGTGAAATGAAATGGCTGATGACCTTGCAAAACAAGGAGCAAATATGCAACTTACTGGTCCTGAGCCTTTCTGTGGACTGACAAAAGGCCACATTAATGAATTCCTTAGGAAATGGGAAGAAAGAAAACTTGCCGCACACTGGCTAAACTGTGCCGGTCAGCGTCAAGCCAAACTATTCCTAAGTCCCAACAAAGAAATATCTGACAAGTTTCTCTCACTAAACAGAGAAGATCTGCGTCTTTTAACAGAATATCTTACAAGTCACTGCAGCCTGAGGTATCATCTAAATAATATTGGTATATCTGAGACCAATGTCTGCCGCTTTTGCGAAATGGACATAGAAAGCTCAGAACATGTGCTTTGTAAATGTCCTGCGTTGGGCAGACAGAGACTTCATCACCTTGGTGGTATCGTAGTATCTCCATGTAATCTTTGGAACAACAAACCTAAAATTGTGCTAAAATTTTTAAAAAGCCTAAAACCCTAGGGTTACAAAAATAGGCCTTTCCCAATAGATTATCTCTGTTCGCAGTGCGTAATGGCCTTCTAATAATAATAATAATAGGCTGGCTTTTGAATAAGAGAGACCCTGCAAAATTTAGAAAAAGTAGATTTCTCTACTACAGGGAGGTTTCTTTAAAAGTCAATGATAGTCTTGAGCTTTGGGTGACTTTGCTCTTTTAGCAAATTAAGTTTTTAACGACTGATCTATACTGTTTTACCTATTTTAACAGACGACTAGACCCAACGAAGAGCTTCTGCAGGTCAAAATATCTTATCTAATTACTTATTAGTGCCTATAGAGGAGTTTCATAGCTAAAGCGTAATTTTTCCTCACATACTCTTGCACCTCTCAACCTACAAATTGGGTGGTAGCATTGCCATTTCAGCCTATGCGAGATGGGTTGATAGTCTGACATGTAACGCTCCAAAAAGAATTGGGCCAGCATGAGACATGAGGCGCTAAAGACGCACTTATATTAGTTCAGTTGATCACAGACCACTGTATCAGGGACTGTTTCATGGCGCAACTCCTTTATCTACCTACCTGCAGCGGAGTTTTGTCTCCCATACTCGTATGTGCCTTCTGTGTACATCTCATGCAAAAGCATGCATATATTCGTAACCGAATGCCTCACATTTTTCTAATATCTCTTTGCGTATGTATGAGTTTTTATTTTAGGCAAACAATTTCTATCGGTCGCACATTCACCTGAATAGCCAATTTGGGCAACTTTGCTACTTGCGTGCACATTCCGTGCAACCTAGCAGTGGCAGTCAAAAATATAGGACGCAATGGTGAGTCGCAAAAACACGCCACTACCACTTGTCCATTTGTGCCCCAGCCCGCGGTACGCTAGTGACCGGCAGTCGGCGGCCGGCAAAGTGTTTGAATGTCGAAAAGCAGAAGACAGATGCCATTAGTACTCGTAGTTCGTTGCTGTCTTCGATCGAACAGGCAATTACCTATTTATTTTTGGCGAGCAATTTTTTGCATTTTGCTTTGACGTTTGTTTGTTTGCTGCTTCCTTTCGCTAAATATTTTCTTGTAATGTGTACATTGCCATGTATTTTCGAAATGAAAAGTATGTCTGTGGTAACGAAATTAAAAGTATGATTAGTTGCATCAATTAAAGGGGCGTTCCGTCTTCCAATCGTAGTCCAATTGCTATGCCATCCGTTGGTGGCTTTTTGCGCTGTATTGCTGTGAAAATTTTCGAACGTGCGATCGTCGGCCATTGAACTTTTGCACTATTTCGAAAGTGATGTGGAGTCAAGCGTGACACTTCGATGCATTCATAAGCAAATCGTTTATAAAGCAATAGAAAAGTATGTAGAGAATTTGTGATGCAATAAATTGGAAACTGCATTCATTGAATTAAATGGCAAATTCCGTTAATTTTATAAAGCATACATAGGTATGTATATTTGATTTCTAGTCAGGAAAGTCAATAGTCTGTCCGCGGGGATATATCCAGGCATCAAATACTACATATATCCACGCATCCTTCATGTTCAATCTCTCACACATGCAAGAGGAAATATTAAGGCATACAAAATGCCCTCTGGCTGTGGGACTACCCCGATTGAAATATTGTATTTAACTCCCTATAAGTTGATATACTCGTATGCAGAAGTATTTGATACTTTTAGCGTTCAACTGAACGCAATGCGAATTAAAGCGGTAAATTAGGCATTTAAGGGGTTTCATACATCGCTGATATCTCTATGTTACTTCAATACCAGTTCTGTTTAACATATTTAAAGGAAATATAGAAGAGAATAAAGTAACACCTTCTCCATCCGATCTTTCCAACGCAGTGGAGTTCTTTCTCTTTCTCTGCCATCACCCGCTGGCACCGCATCGAATACTTTCAGAGCCGGAGCGTTTGTTACCATTCGGATGGCATGGCCCAGTCTACGAAGCTGTAGTGAGTCTTCACTGAATCAAAATTTAAGCTAAGTACTTATTTCTACAGGTACAATTTTTAAATAAGACCATAAAAACCACTCAATGACTCAACTCCTGGGGGCTACAACAAAGAGCATTGCCAGAAGGTATCCTAGGTAGCAGCTTATCTGTTCTCTAGTGTCTATAAACACGACATGAAATCCCAAATATTAGAAAAGTAGCGTGAAATAAAATTGTCTAACACTAGTGAATCAAAACAAAAACACCCTAATAATTATGAAAGACTATATCTCCAGGATCAAATTTGCCGAAGACAATACTAATTTAGAGGGTTTGCATTTTTTTGTCAAGCTATGCAAATCGATTCCCCCAATGCTCATAGTTGTATGTGTTTACTCTTTATCTATACTAAATTGTAAACATTGGGCTCATCATGCGAGTTTTTCGTTTTCGGTGATCCCCACATGTTCATTTAGGTAGGAGATGAGGGGTTCAAGTGCATATGGCTTGAGGACCACGGCCTGGAACTCGCCAAACATAAAACCGAAGTTATCCGCATGACACGAAGTCATATGCCATTCGAGATCAGCATGCAAATAGGCAACACGTCCTTAGTGACTCAAAAAGTAGCGAAATACTTAGGTATTCAACTTCACTGTAGGCTTTCTTTCTGGGCCCAGATACGGCATGCGGCTACCAGAGCAGCAAAGGTCACAGGTATGGTAAGTAGATTAATGGCAAACATCGATGGGCCAACACAGAGCAAAAGAAAGCTAATTATGGCGGCCACAAACTCAATTCTCCTGTACGGCAGCGAAGTATGGGGGATTGTGCTAAACTACAAAGCCAAGCGAAAAGCACTGGAGGCTGTGCAACGAACAGCGGCTCTCAGAGTTGCCTCAGCCTACCGCACTGTCTCAGGTGCAACAATTTTCGTGATCAGCGGGCAGATACCCGTCGACCTCATGATCCGGGAGCGAATGGATGCGTGGGACTCCAAGAAGAAACACGTCATTACTAGCTTCTCAGAACGGAAATGCCAAACCATGCTGCGGTGGCAAAGCCGATGGGGCACTGAACCAAGTGGCAGATGGACGGCGAAACTTATTCCATCAATTGACAAATGGGTCCAAAAGAACTTCGGGGAAGTGAACTACTTCTTAACTCAGTTCCTCTCGGGCCACGGATACTTCCGGAGATACCTATACCGCATGGGCAAGGTAACCGATTCCAAGTGCATATACTGCGAAGCGCTGAGCGATGACGCTGAACACACGTTTTTTAGTTGTAACAGATGGCTCGCGGAAAGAAATGCTCTGAGGGAGCAGTTTGGCGACATCGCACCGAGCAACATAATCAGCAAAATGCTCGAACGCGAGGACAACTGGAGCGCGAGGACAGCTGGAACGCGGGAAAAAAAGATTGACCTAGACACAGTGCAACTAAACAAAGCCGCACAGATAGAGACACAAGAAGACGAGACTTTAGCATGAAAGCTGGCTACAAATATATTTACCCACACGTGGGTAAATAGAAATTGTCCTGTATGGATGCCGTTCTGGGCCCTTCCGAAGTAATATAGAAAGCAGTTCCGGGTGACTCCCCAGAAGGAGAGGAGTGATGACTGGTCCCACTTTGATTGTCAGTCAGCTATCGAGGTAGAACGTTCTGCTTGTTTGAATTCGTCTGCCGGCTTCATACCTTGCGAGCAGTACAACCTCTTCTGTGAGTTTGCCCGGATGTTTATAGGCATTTTGCTAGCTATGACGCAGATTGCATCGTCCGACACCGTTCTAAAGGCACATGCGGTTCTCAACGCACTTGTTCTACTGACCTGCAGGAGTTCTTTAAAATTGCACTTTTTTGCTCCAGCCCAGATTAGAGAGGCGTACAACATTATGGAGTCTGTCATAGTGGAATGAATTTTTCTCCTGGCACCCTGTGGTCCTCCTAAGTACCGTAGCATGCCCATAAGTGCGTTGTTAACCTTTGTCGCCTTCACACTAACAGCTTTAAGATGTTCCATGAATGTTAGTCTGGCATCAATGTACATGCCAAGATATTTTATGACCTTCTGGGATTCTACATCGTGTAGGTGCTTTTCTTGTGGCTGCAAATGGCCGAAATGCCTTTACTTTCCCCGTGCTATAGCGATCGCATTCGAGGAGAAGGTGCATTGGAGTATCCTGGGATTGGTAACAGAAACGACAAGATCTAGTGGACACGTGCACTTCTAAATTGTTGAAGTACCAACCCATTCGACTACGATGTTCGCTAAACTATGCGTATTTTCGCCTAAAGTTTCAAGACTTTAAGCCTGCGTAAAAAAAATTCAGACCCTCTGAACTAGCACAATCTTCGGCTAAGTTGAGATATCTGCTTTCATAATTTTTTGCATTTGTGGGCATGGAAGAAAATATTTGTAAAATTGTTGGACTCTGTAACCAATATCTCAAAACGAAAGCCTGTTCACAAGGGGTGAATGATACTTTTTTTATGGAACTTGGCTACTTTCTATAAAATTACCTAAGAATGAAATTTTAAGTTTCTGAAATTGCGAATATCGTAAAAATATCTTGCAGGCATATTTGTTTATATTTGAAATTTTTTAATATTTTCATTACCAATTTTACTGTTTTTAACATTTAATTAATTTTTGTGTTGTTTTGGAAGAGTTGTACAAGGAAGTTTATTTGACGAATTCGAGTGAAAATTTTTGAAAAATTTTGGCTTCCAACTAATTGATATCTAATTTATAGATTTTTGCTATGACAGGAAGTCTCTTATGGGAGAATAGCATTCGATGGTTTTCTACTGCTAGCAGAGATACAGCTCAAGATTTGGATTACAAATATAAAAAACTAAAATAAAATAACATAAATACGCATAGAATGCTGCATTTGGAAAAACACTAAACAATCTTCATTAAAAAGGTTAAAGTTTCACTACTCCATTTATTTTTACTAACTGAATCAAGCGAGTTTCGGAAGTTTTATTTTCGGTAGTTCCCCTCAGGTGCGTTATGTATTTAAATTTACTCTTGATTGGGTAAATAAACAGCAAATAGTATCTTAATGTGATACCTTCATTTTTGAAATAAAATTAAAAAATCTTGTTTTCCGTAACAAAATGCTTCTTTCTTGGACTAAACTGCGTGATTTTTTAAATTTTATTATTTTTCACATATTTGTTTCTAAAAAACCATTAGCCCTTTAAAGTCGTTAAAATTTAAGAGGCGAAGCACAAAGGCATTTCAAAAGCGTACCGCTATATACACCTGCCGCATGAGATCACCCACAAAAATAAGTCATTATACACACCTGTGGCTGGTAGACTATTTTTCGTTGCTCTATAATACTTTAGGCACTTCGGTGGCTAGTCGTTAAAGAATTATTTCTTTAGACACTTCTTTGGTACACAATTAAAGTGTTACAGAAATCGTAGTCGTTTGATTTGGTTTGTTTTTAAAGCAAACACTTTTTTCGCACTAAGTCATATTCTTCGAAATGTAATAAATTATTTATTTTATTTCACTATTCCTCATGCTGGGAATTTTCAAAACGTTACTGATAAAATTTCGTCGAAAAATTAACTAAAGCTAAAACACAGATCCCGGGCGCACAATGAGCTAGTAAATATGCAAATTGAGAGCGCACAAATTCTATTGCATACGCTGCAAGCACCAAACAAACAAAAAAAAACAACAAATATTGATGCGCTCACGCTTCGCTCTTGAGAGAATTTGCACAAATAAAAATGTGTAGCTTTTTTTCGAAATTCAATTGTCAAAATAATTACACGCTTCTTTTTGAAAACATACTACAAACAGGCGCCGGTCTTGCTACAAGTTCGTTTGTTTATTTTTTTCGTTGTAGGAAGAATTTCCTACTTTTGAGTTTTGGTCGTAAATTCTACAGCAAAACCACCTACTCGCCACGTTGAGGTGAATTTGTGCACTGAATTTGTTGATGCATGAGAGGTAAGGAATACTCGTACGCTCATTTGAAGCCACTACAAAAACACCCAAAAATATATAACTATGCATAAATAAATATGTCATTGTGTGGTTGCAGATAAAAGCGACTCATAAAGTAGAATAAGCGGAGCACAACACTGCGGAGCGTGTACAATAATGTAAGCGAAGGCAACAGGAAATACACAAGTGAGATTCATTGGCAAAGCACAATTCGCCACAAACCAAAACAACCAAAAAAACAACAACCAAATACAACAACAAGCACAATATGAGCACAATCAAAGAAACTACAATAATATTAAGAGCACTTTTCGTTAAGCGAAAAGAAAACATATCAGAAACCTTAAGTGCGTGGCGCGCTATGGCGTCCGCCGAAAAACAATCTTTGCGACACTTAAAAGCACATTAAAAAATTTACAACGCACATATCCACATGCACCGGCATATATAGTAGCTTGTAAAGTGGTGCCATGGAATATTTTTAAGAGAAAAAAAAATATGTATGTACAAAAATTTTGCTCACGAGTAGGCGCATATGATCACTCGATTCACATATGTACACATAAATATTAGTTCGCACGTCACCGGGTCGTATGAGTAATATTTATTTTATCTAACAACTCACCAAGCAAAATTAATTTTTTCTCATACACTCAATCACACAAGTCTTTGCACTCTGTGAAATCATTCACTTATGATCGTTTGGCACATGCTAAGGTGTTAATTTGATGGAAATGCACCTGATCAGTCGCGAAATAATAAAAACAAAGTTACTTTATCAAAACGCCGATAGCGCGTAGTATTTACGCAGTTTAACCGTCTAATACCCGTAGCATTTGTGTATGCGCGTATGCATACAGAGTATAGTTTATGTCATCACTCTGCTTGAGCCGGGGGTTATTGGTGCGCGTCCAGCGAGGCGCAAACAGCGTCTGACACAGTCACCCACTAAAAAGAGCGGAGCCACTATCGGTTGTGTGCTAATGTTCGGATGATTTGGTTTTGTTGCTCACTTATAACTGTTATTCAATTTTTTCGTTACGTTGTTTGTGTATTTTTGTTTGGCGATAGCAAAATAAGTTCTTATCAACAAACAATACTCGGTTATTTGTACAATACTTCAATGCAATTTCAGTTACACGAACTAAGGGCAAAGAAAAATGTTAGTTGATGTGCAAATTAAAAAAAAAGGTATTAATAAAAAGGTGAAATTAAATATAGTAACGTAACACAGCATAAATAACGTGGTAACTTAATACAACCTTAGTTAACATAACAGAACAGAACAACATATATGTATGTATGTAATGTAATATCCAATTGAAAAATAATATAACAAGATAACATAATATACCATAGCCCAGCATAACTTAACATAACGTAATATAGCATAACAAAACATAGCAACAAAACGTAAAATAAAATAGCTTAACAGAACTTAGCATAGTATAACATAACATAACATAACATAACATAACATAACAGAACATAACAGAACATAACATAACATAACATAACATAACATAACACAACATAACATAACATAACATAACATAACATAACATAACATAACATAACATAACATAACATAACATAACATAACATAACATAACATAACATAACATAACATAACATAGCAGAACAGAATGTGTCACGTATAATTAATAGCAATTTGAATAAAAATAAAATAATTAAATAAAATTAAAAAAATAAATTAAATTAAATCAGGTTAAATCTAAATTAAAGGTAAAAGTGCACAGCGGCTGTTTATATAATTTTTGGTCATAATAAAATAAATAATTAATTGCCGCATACACTTCTGTTAGGTGTTTGGGAACATAACATAAGCCGCATAGAAATCGATAAACAAATGAAACCAAAAGGTGGGCAGCCGAAAAATATAGGAACACATTTTATTTTTATTATTATTGATTGGCTGTTTGTGCACTGCGACCTGAACAGATCTATTGTGCAGCCATGTAGCCTACTTAAACAGTTTTAGGCTGTTAATAAATCCTAAAACTGCTGTAGACTTAATTTCTACCAGGAGGTTTGGATCTATAGCCCCATTTCCCAAGTAATTTAGTCTGCTTCGTGCCAATGCTTTGCAGAGTCCACAGGAATCGTTTTCCATCACACCTATCTTTTTCATGTGATAATTAAGTTTACAGTGTCCTGTTAGTAGTTCAGTGTAAAGTTTTATGTCCTTTCTGCTTAGGTTAAGGATCGCTTCTGTCTTTATCCGTTCTGGATCTATGAGCCTTTTCGATTACCGCATGCACGATTGAGCTCTCCAGTAATCGATTAGGCCTCGTTGTTCCTACATACGCAGATAGGCACTTTAGAAGCTGACAGGAACACATAAAGTATGCATTTACTGTCGTCGACTGCCAAAAATCCTATTCCTACAGAATACGAGAAGCACAGAAGTTTGAAAAAATGGCTCACCAGCGATAGAGCCCTTCAGCATGATAGGTAGAAGATGAAGAAGTCCTTCAGAATTTAATCGACATTCGTAACCGTCGACTGACAAAGCAAAAATTTGGTAGAGTGATTTCCTCGAAAATTTTAATGCTTGTGGAAGATGCACTTCTGCCTCATTCACATAGTTTTTATATTGCAAAAAAAAACTCATTCTCCAACCGACTTGCCCCTTCCATCCTTTCCCGCACAATAGTCAGCGCATTTTTTGCATTGTGGCTGCTAAAACAAGCAAAAACAAAGAAAACCACACAGTTACACATTGCATCAGTGGCGCCAGCAAGAGGAAGCGGGCAGCCGCGGTAATAGCGCAGACACACCTCTTTAGCGAAGTCCTCAACCATCTGTGTGATCCTTCTGGTCGAAAAATGTGACACACAGATGGCGCTCCAAGCAATAAGAAGGTGTTGTTCCTAAGCAACGACAGGTGGGCATTCCTGATAGACTGATAGAGGCAGGCTAATCACCTACCCTGTCAGAAATTAAATAGATTAACGAAACCGCCGCAAGACAAATCTCCCCTATGCTTCCGAAAAGAAAGAACAAGGAAAAAAAACAGCAAAAAAAGCATATTTTTATAGAGTATTTACTTTTGCTTAAATTATTTATCTTCCTGTATCTTATCTGGGTTTAAATTAGTAAAATCGGTTGCAAACACTACTTTCAGAAATATCCCGACCTAAATGCGACCAGCAGTTTAATTTCCTTCAAACATATTTCCTCTCATGCAACTTATATATGTATATACATTCTGAGTATGGAAAAAATCTAACTATAAATACGGTTTCTGCAAGCAGCTCGACTCCAACACCAACTAGGGAGTCAGTTTTAGTCAATGTTGATACCTGGTTCGAGGCTGAAGGTTATTCAAAGTTATTATACTCAGTAATTTTTAATCCATTTACTTGCACAGCTACTAATAGCAAAAACGTTTATCATTTTGTTTGTTGTATATGCAGTTGTTTTACTAACCACTTGTTTTGTGGCTACTCTTTTATTGTGGAAACACACCGCAGAGTTGTTATCAAACGAGAACATGTAGGAAGGTCGTATGCCTGAGCAAAATGTGAGCAAGCAAATGAGTAAAACGTAGATAACTGAAAACGATCGTGAAAAGCCGATAGTAGAGGCAAAGTCATGTATTGGGGAAATTTACCAGTGCTCAATTTGTAGAATTTAATTTGAGAAGCAAATAAAGTGCTGAGATGGGTTTTTAAACGCTTTGGAAAATGTAGACAGGCATAGACAAATGTATGTACATAAGTATGTATGTATGTATCTAATATGCATATAACTTTGTGAAATCTGTGAAAAAAAATTAATTGATTTTTCTCTGGGCGTAAAAGGGTAAATAGGCTCGTGTCAAGCCATTTAAAATAATATGAATGCAGTTGCATAAACATTGTTTTTTATTAATTTTTACACAACACTGGGAAAATTTTGTGAAAGTTAATTGAAAGTTCGTTTCAAATCAAATCAGACACCAACAGAAACAACGGAATTTTCAATGCTCCAAATATTAAACGGTTTACTACACCTTTCTAGTGTAATCTCCGACCAGCAAAGCTAGAAAGTCAAAAGGAAATAATAAAACCTTGAAATTGTAAATGAGCGATCTTCACACCAAATAACAATGACAGAGCTGCGGATTGAGGTTTAAGTTAAACTTAAATGTGTTGCTTATTTCTCTAATTTTGCAAACTTATAGAGAAAACAATATATTCAGAAAATATTGCAATGAGTGGCAAAAGTGAAGGAGGAAGTCGAATAGTTGTAGGTATGCAAAAAATTGTATGCAAAAAAATGCCTACCAACTGCATACTTAAGCAAAAGCAGACAGACATTCACTTTTGCATTTTTATGCAATCGAATTGAATTAAAGTTTAGAAAAAAAAATATAAATTATCAGGAAGTGCGGTGTGAAATTTGCAATTATAAAATGTTGCAAATGCAAAAAATCGCATTATTCGAAATTGCAAAACTGAATTGAGTAACATTTGTAAAAAGGGCAATAATGGTAAAAGATCAAGCAATAAAGAAAGGAAAAATAAAAATAAAAACACAATTTAAATTAATTAAAATTATCTAATAAAATCATTAAAAAGGCAGTGATCATTAAAAAATTGAATTATTTTTGCAAAGTGGCTAGTGAGAGGTACTTGAAAACGTTAAAAAAAACCAAAACGCACGATTGAAGTAAGTGGAGTGTAGTGAAATTTAACGCCCACAACAAAACGTCAAAGCTCATAAAATACTATTATGTGCCCATATATGTATGTGTATTGCCCATAAGTACTCTATAGGTTCATATGCACGCTTGAATTTCGCTTAAGTGCACTGAATATCAAATTAGATATGCAAGTGGGTAGGCGCAAGAAAAGTCATATATGCACATAATCACACACATATGGGTACGTGTATATGTGTATAAGTGCATCAGAAAATATAAATCTACGTTTATACGCTTAAATGCTGTCTTAATCTTGTTGCACTGCTCTGCTTTATAGTAGTTGTTATTATTGTGCCGTTGGTGGAAATGTTTATGGCTTTTGAGTGGGAGTCCCAATGCACTTTTGTATGCAATCAAGTCGACATGTGGTAGCGCAGATTGTTTGAGATTACCAAGTAAAAAATGAATTCACCGCCTTAAAAGCAAATGTTGAAAAACCAAATAGAAAAAAAATAGTAATGCACTAAAAAAAACGCATTCAAATATATTTAAGCAAACAGAATTTTGCAAAGCAAGCTGAGCAAATACATATTTTTTGTAAAAGCTTACTTTGTTTAAAATGAGTAGTCGCATTTTTTTATGAATGAATTATTGTAAGGAATTTCATCCACTTCTTTGTGGTAAACTCAACAACGGCATACCTTTTTTTGAGAGAACCAGGAAACTTATGGTATTAATTACTGAAACGATGTTTATTTGCGCATTCTATAATTTTTTTTTGGCAGGAAAACCTGCATTTTTCCAATTGAGTGAACGCCGGTTTTGCTAATCTATCCTCGGAAAATTCAATGCTTACAGTTATTGATCTTAAATTACGCTTTGACCAGGCGGTACATTTATCAGAGCTGAGCCTACCACAGCAAACATTCTGCGCACCCAACACTGAAAGCTCTCAACATTGCAGACTGCTGACTGTGCTTCGACTAACCCTAATCACCCCAAGCAACTCTTATCAACTACTCGTATTTGCGTTCATGTCTGTTGATCGATTACATTGTGCCATGGCGGAAGAATTGGTTCAAGATCAAAATTCATAGAGTGAAACCTCGATATAACCAACAAACGAAATACTCAATATAACAAAAATTTTGCTGGAAAAACTCGTTGTTGTGAAATTTTTCATACAAAAATGCTCCATATATATATATAACGAATAAATTTTGAGCATGAAAATCTTCGGAATTAAAATGCCGATAGCAAAAGCCTCTATGCAACGAAGTAAAGCGCGTTGAGCGCGAATTGCCACTATTTTTTATTTTTGTCTAAATGAGTTATCCAGTGCTTGAGATCTTTATTTTTTGGGAAAACAAAAAGAAAAAAAACGAAGCTATATTTAATTTTAAATAATTTTTTTTTTAATTTGGCATTTTTCGTTGTATCGAGGTTTTTACAATATATTCTATAACTACAACTAAACTTAAGATATGACGAAACATTTGTTCAATCCCTTCGACTTCTTTATATCGAGGTCTCACTGTACATGAAATTCTTCTTCTTCCTATCCGAAAAAAGTTAGGTATCATTTTAAAGTAAAAATTCCAAGCTTTCAATTAAACATAATTACAAAAAATGTTAAAGTCGAAATTTCAAAAAAAAAAAAAATTGAAATAAGAAAAACGAATATTTTTTGAGTAAAAAAATTGAAAAAAAAACATTGTAAAAAAAAATTTTTCTTCTCAAAACCTACTAAAAAAATAGAATATTTTTTGAGTAAAAACATTCAAAAAAAATTGTAAAAAAAAATTTTCTTCTCAAAAACCACTAAAATATTAAAAAAAATTGCAAAAAAATTAAAAACAAAAAAATTTTATTAAAAAAATACAAAGAAAAATTGATAATTTTTTAAGTAAAAATATTTATTTTGGAACTTTTTTAAGTTTTTTGTTTTTTTTTTTTTGTAACATTTTTATTATTATTATTATTATTATTTTTTTTTTGTTACTCATACAATATTTTATTATAAATAGCCATTAAAATCCTATGGACAATATATTGTATTTCACTTAAACTTCAGAACTTTTTAATTCTTTATGAGAAGGTACGATAAAAATACCACCAAATATGTGTTTTATATTGTATTTTCACGATATTTATTTGACCTAAACAAAAGCAACAAGACTTACACAAAAAAATCTGAGTTTGTGACTCCTATGTACCCAATATTTCGTCAGCTACTCAATATTTTCTCCTCGTTTTTGCACAAAATTTCATTAAAATCGAAACGATGAAGTTTTAGGCGCAAACACTTTTACGTGTTCATTCTCTGTAATTTTATCTGTTTATTGCAGGCAAATACCCAACTGAGGGCAACATGAGTTTGCCTACCTGGTTGGCTTCGATATACTCCTATTTTCCTTTTTTCTCGAAGCTCGAAGCTCGAAATATAACTTCTCTGAGCCTACGCACATATTTTTTGAAATTGTTATTATTTTTATTTGGATGAGCTAAATTAATAGTAAAGGGTGGTTAAGTTTCAAGGGCCGGTATTGATTTCGAATAAAGTACAATTTTTTTAAGAAATTATTATAATTTCTCTTTATTATGATAATATTGGTATGGCTCAATTACGTATGGAACAAAATATCAGCCAAATGGCCGCCGCGGTCTCGGTAAAAGTAAGTGTTGAGAATGAATTGCTTTCTGGTGTCTACCCTAAAATCGATGTCCATCGCTATATCATATCTGTTTGCTTTCTTAGGAACTAAAACAGAAAACCATTTGAAAGCCTATAGTAAACTGAACTGTGCATCTCGATGTAGATCGTAGTCTAAATCTTCCCAGATCACTCATGAGACGTAAATCATATCCAGCTCTAACCTGCTCCGCTGAAAGTGAAATCACAAATTGCGAGTATTCTTTACTACGGACGAAGCCCATTTATGAAGATCGTTGCTAAAAGGCTACAGCTAAGTTACAAAGAATTTCCAGAAAATACCGGCGTTTCATGAGTTATACTAAAAATATAAACAAGTTGCCCCTGTGCGCAAATTTTCATTTGGCGCCGCAAAATATTACGCGCAGTCAAATATTGCGATGACTTCATAATTAAAACAATGCGAAATCAAATGTTTCGCAATTCCATGATTATTACTCTACGAGTACCTATGTACCTATTATGCATAAATATGTGTGTATGTATGTGTATGTGCAGCTACTTGAAAGCACTTTAATTGTGAAATTTCACATGGCCCGCTACAGCAGATATTTTTATGAATAATTTTCACATTCGCATTCGAAGTCATTGCCATTGTGGATGAGACAAAATAAATGTAAAAAATATGCTATTGGAGGAGCGTGTAAAAATTTAAGACTACTTGCTACACGTCATTTGATTACCGCTGAGAAAAATGTGCTACAAGGGAGAGACACAGCTCGCAATTCAGCCGAAGATTGACATCGCTGACTGCAGACACTTCAGCAGAAGCGGTTCAAAAAGGTGCGTTCACTCATTGATTGTCCGATAATAAAATGCTATAAATTTGTGCTGGTGTGTGTACGTTTATTAAAAACCGTTACAATGCTTAATCACTTTTTATGCTGCCTACTTACAACCTCTTTACTTTTATTTGCTTATTTTGTAATTTTTTTTTTAATATATTTTTTTTTTCTTCTATTTAAACTAAGTTTTTATGAACTATTAACGTTGCACTTGTACTTTGATGTGTTTTATTTTTTAATGTTTGGCGCATATTAAAAAGTGAAAGCAAGATTACTCATTCCTCTGTGTATATTTGCCATCAATTATTGTAAATGCATTTCTGATTTTGCACGCGATTAACACTTTTTGCTAAATATATATTTTTTTCTTTTTTTGTTTGCGTTCAAAAAATGAATATTTGTTGTGCGGCCTTTATTTCGATATGCTACTTCTTTCTGTTTTTGGTTAGTAGTTGCGTGAAAATGAAAGGTAAAGTAATGCAATTAAAAATTATGACACCAAGTGGCAAGCAGCTGAGAAAGCAGATTAAACAATCGTAGGCGAGAGTGGTGGTTTTTCTGCAAAAACTCAGAAAATGAAAAAAAAAATAATAATAATAAAAAAATAAAAATAATTAGTTTCCCACAGCAGCCGCATCGAAATGTGAACGCACGTAAAAGCATGCGAACGCATAACTGAGAAGTGAATTATTCCAGCGGAATAAAATTTGAAATTTAATTAAATTGCTTAACATTAGCCAAGTTTCTAATGAAATTTCACATGCGTGTTAAGTGTGCTTTAATTTGTTAACATTTTGAGCATAAATGTGTGGAAAAAACATAAAAAATGTATGCTACACTCCGTTTCATAACGATGATGCCATGCCTGATTTTCGAAAAGTTTCCCTTATCTGCAAGAGAAAATGTGCAAAAGCGGGTTCCAAATATCAGTTGTTTGTAAAATTTTTTTGTTTGCCACTAACAGCTCTTACACGAAATCTTACTTTCTTGAAACTGTCAGTAGGGGATTATGCGGAGATCTGCGACTTTGTGTTTCAGCGAATATTTTTGTGCTTGAAGAACAGGAAATGTTTCTAAGTTTAGTGCTGTATGCCACATCAGCGATTTATTGAAAACTGGTAATGGACGAAAAGGCTTAAAGGCCACAAGAGCCGAAAAATACCTTTGAAATATCTGGAAAGCATCTACACCGTCTGTTGCATGCAACCTTGAGACAAGTTGATAGTGAGCAACAGCAAAGAACGTACTTTAGTCTAAAGCTAAGAAGCTTCGTTCTCGATACATTTCTGTAATAAAATTGTTGTAGATAGTTTCACCATACAAAATACCTATTAATTCTAAGCTGATTCTAATCGCTTTGAATCGGTTTTTTATGTAGTGAAAAATGCCGAGGTTTCATAAATGATTGGGCCACGACTGCAGCTTCTGATGTGGGTAAGTGTGCGCGCGCAACTGAACTGGCTAGCGATATCAATATGTCAAATTTTCATACTAGCCTAATGAGATGAGGATTTCGAGGAAAGATTTTGGATTATTTGCTTACAATATCTTAATACCCGTAGACTCAGCAATCGATGCCAAAAGACCTCTGTAGGGCATTCCCTCAGTTGTCAGATCTACGCTAACAGTTTGAGTCAGATTCGTATCGGGAAGGTTGCTATAAATTCAGCAACATGCCTAAAAAATCTTAAGAAAATCTTAAAAAAAAAGTGCGTGTAGCGCAGAACACATAACAGAAGTGAAACTTCCAAGGCAGACAAAGAAAGAGGGAGAGACCCGAAAAAGAATGAGAGAGAGAGAGAGCGAAAGAATATATATGTAAATGAATTCACAACATTTGCAGATAATACAAAAAGACAAAGTTTACAAAGAACGGAGAAGGGTCGACCGGTGTAGGTAAACGCCGGACACAAACCGTGGCAACAACGCGCACTACTCCGAGCGTTTATCACCCGCACAAACGCAGGGATTCCAGGGAAGCAGCAACGGCACAAATTACCGCAAGGCAATACCAATAAATCCGACACAGGAATGGAAAGCACTTTATAGTACGCACAAGCACTAGCCAGGAAACGGAAATAAGCGCTAAAAAGTAGACATAAAAAAATGCCAAAAAAATTGGGACCAAAAAACGCCCCAAACAGTAGGCACCAAGGAAATATATCGCCAAAAAGTAGACACCAAAAATATATTTCCTACAAGTTTGCGCCAACAAACAAGCGTCAAAAAGTAGGCAGCGTTATTTCTCACTAGAAATTAGCAACCATAAGGAAAAACTCAGGAAAATAACCTAAAGTGTATCTAAGATATATATAAGGTATAGCTCTCTCTCTCTTCTTTTCCTCTACGTTATACCTTTTTTCTCTCTCGTGGAACGAAAATGCCCAAAACTTTGCATGGCCTTGAAGTTCTACTCTCCATTCTCGCTCGACCACCGAGGCCTAAGAGTAAAATAATGCTATTTCCATGTGAAACAATTTTTTTTCAACGCTTTATTCATTCATGCATTCACTCAGTCATTTATAGCTCAGGTTTGATTTGACCTCTTCCAAACTAGAAGTGAACCCTAGTATTGCCGAAGTATCATATAAAGGTAGAAGATTTAGGCTCTACTCCAGTATCGGTATTAAGTAAATTACTGATCCTCTGATCCAAGTTGTGTGCAGGAAGGACCTCTGCTGAGATTTATTTCAAGGAACAACAAAATTCCCGCAGTGGTATCATCATCTACTCCATTATTATCATTCTCTTGTACTAAAATAGGCAGGAAAAACTGTATACGAACTTCGGAAAATAACGCTATATAGATTGGGGCTTGGATTTCATAAAATTAAATGCCACTCCTCATACAACTAAGGCTAGAAGAGCTACGTCATTGGGCCAAGGGGAGTCCTATCGTCCGATAACTCTCCTTTGCCCAGTAGTGAAGACTCTTGAAGCCCTTCTACTCCCACTCTTTACGATACACCTGCCCCCAGCCTCACACCAGCATGGTTTCCGAAAAGTGCACAGCACCACCACGGCACTCATCGTCATTAACATCCAGGTAAACCGCGGACTTAACCAAAATCGCCCCTGCGAGAGGACTGTCCTAGTAGCGTTGGATCTAAAAAAGCTTTCGGTACAGTCAGCCACGCTACGCTACTAGATGACATTTTACGATACTCCTGCCAGGACTGAAGAGGCGGACCGCGAACTACCTTAGTGGTCGTCATTCGTCGGTGTTATTTCGAGACCAAACATTCAAACAGAGGAAAATAAATCAAGGAGTTCCGCAGGGTGGTGCCCTTTCACTCTTGCTTTTCAATTTCTATATTTCAAAACTCCCCCAGCCACCAGATCGAGTCTCCCAGGTAAACGACTACCTCGCCTGCCTTTCTCGCTTCTCCACTGCGAGGAACTTACAACTTCTCTCCACTAAATCCACGTCGACTCTCTTCACCACCTGGACAAAGGAGGTCAAGCTGCAATTTAAGATGAAAGTGGATGATACACCAATTCCGACTGTAAACAACCCCAGAATATTGGGGGTTACCTTTGACAGCTTGCTCTCCTTCTCAGCGCACACAACCGTTATTGCAACTAAAGTACAGAATCGCAGTAAGGTCCTCAAGTCGCTTGCCGGCAGCACTTGGGGCAAAGACAAGGAAATGTTGCTGGGGACTTTTAAGGCAATAGTCCGACTATGCTGCGCCTGTCTGGTCGCCTGGAACCAAGACCCAAGACAAAACAGACAGACAGCTACTGGATCGGACAGTGTATAGACAGACCATAAACGACATTCATCGAGAGACCATTACCACCTTCTTAAGCTCCCGACCCCCGAATGCCGTTATCGGAGTTCAACCCCCACCCATTGCAGACGAAGAGCGTCAACTTCCCCGAGAGTCCCGCGTAACCTTAGCACAATTACGTTCTGGATACTGTTGCAGATTAAACTCCTACTTATCCAGAATCGACCCCGACATACTAAACATATGTCCAGCATGTGAAGGCACCCCGCACGACACTAACCACCTTTTCACATGCCCCATCAAACCCACTCATCTAACACCCCTCGCCCTCTGGACCCAACCTGTCGAAACAGCTAGTTTCCTGGGCCTACCGTTAGATAAGCTAGACGAAGACGACCGGTGATTACACTGCACTGACAGGGCAAAGTTACTGCTACAACAACAACGTCATTGGATAAAAGTTCCGAAATAGCCAGATTGCACTGCCTATACAAAATTCAGCAGCAATTAAGGGAGCCTTCCGATATCTTACATTTGTGCAATTGAAATCATAGTAAAAAATTTCATCGAACTGAATAGATGAAAAGCTTTTTCTATGAAATATTATTAAAAATATCAGCAGTAAAATTTCAAACCGAATTCTCGAAAGGACAGAAAAAAGGGATGAACCAAGGCATCGCCAGAAGTATGCTTTATAAATTGTTTAACTTTGCGCATATTTGTGAAAGAGTGAAATAATGAATGTAGTGACAAGGTCTATTTTTTCTTTGTTTCAGCAGCTGTCAAAGTTAGCAATGACGCCAGGATCAATTTAATATCTCACAATTCTGTTGTTTCATTTATACCCATCTTTCTTACTTGGCTCCCTGATATTTATACAAAGTTAAAAACAAAGGGGCACATTTTTCTTCTTGTAGTGAAAATTTGACTTCAAATAAAACATTCACTTAATAAAACAACACAGACACAGATTTTATTAGCTTTGCGGCTGGAATTAATTGTGATTATGCGATCATGAAACGGAGTGTAGTTTACAGCAGCAAAAATGCAGACGTTTGGCCACAAATTGTAGCTTTTATGTTTTATGCTGCTAATTTTTTGTTGCTTTTGTTTGTTTCCATAAACCCAAATGTGTTTTGGTGGTGTTGGCTTTCGGCTTAACAACTGTTAATATTATTTAATAAATGTCTGTTTAATCTACAGTTAAGTTTTACTATTTCTTCATATTTTTTTCTTTTTGTATTCATCGCTTGTTGTTAAAGCTGTATCCACCATGCATTTTTTTTATTATTATTATTTTTTATGCGCTTGGTTATGACTTTGATTGCCTTCGAACTTTCAAAGCAATAAGCAATTTTTTTCTTGTTTCTCTTTTCTCATAATTTTTGCAACAATAAAGTTTACCTTTCATGGTTAATTGCGTTCGGCCGCAATACTGGTGTTGGTCTAACCTTTGCAAATAAATCCATTAGCAGCAATAAATATTTCTGCTTCAATGACTGAATAATGACCAAGAATTATCCAAATGTGTGAATGTATGTTTGTATGCAAGCATGAGGGTAGTGACTTATGCAAGTTTCCGTAAAAACTTAAAAAAAAAAAAACAAGTTACATGAAATTACTGAGAGATAACAAAACATAAAAAATAAAAAAAAATATATTGATTAAAAAGATAACAACAAATAAACTTTACTATGCGTCTCCAGGTAGGGTAAGAATCATATAAATCTGCTATATTAACCAACGAAAATCACTCGGTCACCAAACCGAAAAGTACCAAAGAGTTATCTGAAGGCCCATCATTTTACTGAGCGTAGATGTGCAGCTAAGCCTTGTTAGAGAGAGAGCACAATAAGCTTAGCTCACTTACTGTCCTATGATGTTTCAAAAATCATAACTGTGGTGAAAATGGTGGCCCCGGCAGCAAAATTAAGGAGTACTGTGGACTACACCTCACTATGGCCCATGATTATAAGAAGGACTGATTTAAAGTCCCACTTCCAGTTATACCTTGAGCAGAATACATAAGTATTTGGAGGGCTGTCTAATGTATTTAAAGTTAGTTATCTTACTCGACTGATACTTCAACTGTTCTCCAAATAAAAGGTAAACGTAATTCCTATTAACTTCGACATAGAGTCCATATTGTGAGCCAAAACGACCATTGAAGCCGCCAAAAAAAGTTTTAAAATGCTTTCTTTTAGTAAATTCAGAATTGCTTTACTACTTTGGGCTGAAAAGACGCAGATAAATAATGCTCTAATCACAATTAATTCGTGCCCTTACGATTTCTTCTCGCATATACCCTGTTGCAAAATTATAAACACACCATTACTTTTTTTATAAGAATATAGTTCATACTACAACAAAAACTATTTAAGACAAAGTTCTACATTATTCAAAATTTCATCAAAACTTTTAACTTTGAACCCAGCAGTTTTATAGCCCAATCAGTTTTAATATAATAAAGTGCAAGTTTCAAGCCAGATTCATACCCGAACAGTTAATACAAATTCCCCAACATACCTAAAAAATCTTTACAAAATATTTAAATATCTATTTTACAACAACAACTTCAGTGACGCTTTACCACCGCAGCCGATATCAGCTTGAACCTTAGAATAGCTCGAATTGGGAACAAATTTGGTCCAAAATTAATCTGACGTGGCACACTTCCATATTCTTAACAAAAATAGTTCTTGATACTGAATACCGCACCAGTAGCAGTCCCGCGGAGAGTAATCGTTTGGTAGAAATTGCTGAAGTCTTGGGATCATTAGCGATTTTTTTGGAAACACTGGTAGAAATGCTATTCAGGTCAAGAGCAAGTGCTATAAAATCGAATTACTGACTATTTCTAAGCTGGAGTTAATTGATCTTTAAATAATTAGATTAATAAAACAGCAATGCCCATCAAATAATTGGTTAAGTTAAGTTCTGTGCTAGACCTTCGAAGAATGGGGAGATTTAGCCATGTCAATTGGCCTCATCGGAGTTGTTCTTTCGTTACGTTAAGTGACTCCAGAATACCATTGATTTTTGGAAATTTTTTTTTTTGTTGGCCTTTCATATGAAAAAATTCCAGCATATACTATTTTGTAAGGTTTAATTTCATTTTTTTGCCGAGAGTAATTTTTAAAGCTACTGTAAACAACACTAATGTGACTCGCTTATGGTAAAATATGTTAAACTTTCGAATGAAAATTTCAGATAGCGCCTGTCAACACAAGGAGTGCCCAAGACCAGAAATATATAATAAATAAAGGATTTTCCAATAACAGGTGTTATTGGTGAATGGATTACGCTATCGAGAGATGATTAATGATTTTTTATGGCAGGAATTGGATGGTATTGATCTGGACTACGTTTATTTTCAACAAGACGGCGCTACGTGCGACACAATCAACGAAACCATTGATATTTTACGGGGAAAGTTTCCGGACGTTTCTCGAAGAGGTGATCCCAATTGGCCACCGAGATCTTGTGATTTAACACCTTGCGACTTTTTTCTTTGGGCTACGTGAAAGAGAAAGTCTACGCCAACAGCACAGGGTCGAGGGTAGCCACTTTACAATTCGGTTATGGAAAATTTCATGAAAAGGATATTGTCCGGTAAGCGTGGTCATGGTGGTCAATTGACTGATGTTATTTTCAACTATTAACGGCATACCTTCCTCTTTATAACGAAATAAACATCCGACAATTATTTAAAAAATTAGTATTTTTCTTTGAATATCAAAATAACACCTCTTATTGGAAACCCCTATAGTAGCCCTCGTACTAATGCGACATTTGCTTATAATTAGGGAATAAGTCCAGTCAATGAATTCATAAACTGCACACAAAAATAACCATCAGATTTCGAGTAGTCTATGTATCATATAAGGTTTTTTTTTTTTTGAAATCAAATTTGTTTCACTTTTCAACTGATTATACTCGTATACAGCGAAATTCTCTTTCTTTCCTTTCAGAGCTCGAGGTGTAGATGAAATGGTTTATTTATACAGGAAAAAAGCAATATTTCATTATCCCACTGTCATACTTTCACCTGATTTCCAAAGACAATTCTTCCAATTACCAATTAACCTTTCATATTTTTGCTTCGCTTACCTCTTAGCCAACATCTAAAGGAATTTAGTACACCATCATCACGACATAATGGAGCATTGTAAAATTTAACTATTGCACTTAAGTATAATTTTTTGCATTGTTTAAAAAAACATGCAAGGTAAATCAAGAGTAATAAAAAGTAACAATTAAGTTTTGCGAAATTTCAACATTCCACCTCCAGTTTTCAGTTTTCATATAATTTAGGTGTGTCTAACATGATTAAATAATTAAAGCAATTTTAATTGCTTTTGAGCAACAGCAGTAAAAAAATCAGCTGACTAATACATACATAAGTATGAATGTAGTTTTCAACATGTTTCAACATTGCAAAAATAATTCCAGAGGTTACACAGCTTGAAGTTCGAATATCGACAGCAAAAAATGAATGAATTCGCACATTGGCCGTTTTTTTAGGCGGCCGTTAGTGATTGCTGATTTCAGAAACATCTCTAAACAATTCGAAGCTGATGTCTCATATTACTCCAATCTGTGATTACAACTAATAACCGCCTATGTCGAACATCATTTCTTCGACAAAGTGCACTGAACTTTGGTTGAAATTTAAGTAGCAAATTTGCGATTTTCTTTTGTTTAAAAATGATACAAATCATTAGCAATATTACGTGACTGACGCGAAAATCTAACTCGCGCACGTTCTCGCCTGCAAAAGCTGCGCGATCACAGATGTTACGTGACTCTCTCTCAAAGCCATTCATATTCGCGGATTCTCCCGCATCCCCACTAACAAAATTGATTCTGTGATAAACATTTCGAAAACATTTAGGTATAGTTGGAGCTCATTCTGAGCAAATTAGTGTTGTCTTCCATGACTTAGATATTTTTCTGGTTTACTCAGATAGTCTTATCTACTAGCTGTTGCCACTCGGCAGGCATTGACGAACCTCCGAGTGTATTTCTGCCATGAAAAAGCTCCTAATAAAAACCATTTTCCGTTCGTAGTCGGATCAAAACTGTAGGTACCTCCATATGTAGAACAACATGAAGACACACGCCACCAATAGGAAGATGAGCTCGAACAAACACTCACATATAATATATATCTTATGCATATTATTCTTTTATATAAACTTGGGAATTTTTGGACACAAAAAATGTATATTTGATATTTAACTCCCTTTTTAACTCTTGAGAGGGAGATTAAAGAAAGCTCCCCTTAAAATTTGGGTCGCTCGAAATTGGCAAAGAGCTATGCTTTAGTCGGTTTTTTTCTTAGAATTTCATGTAAAATCCGAGTATACTAAGAACGATAACGAGAAAAATCGTTCCAAACAAATTGAGCCACCCTAAGGCAGATACATAAATACATATATAGTACAGTGTACTCTCTCTTAAGCGGACACCTAAGGGACTGCACAATTTGTACTCTTTTGGGAGCCGTCCACTTATGAGAAAAGTGTAAAAAAAGTTAAAATAATTTGTGACTGCTATTTAATATGTAATCAGTTTTATTTCCAGAATAGATGAAAATTATAATTTAAATTTCCAGAACAAATATTTGACAAAGTGAGCAGAATTTTCATTACGATAGAGAAACGCGAGAAATATAAAAAAGGTATTCAATTCATTTAAAAAAGTGAGAAATTTTAGCTTCGTAATTTTTTCCTTTAATTTAAATATCTTAGAGATGCATTTGAAGTTTAGTACACAATTCAAAGCCTTTGAGGACACTGTGATATATCTGATATAAAGAAAGAACGCTTAGTTTTCTCGTTGCTAAATAAATTTCTTTATTGGAAGTTAATTGGTCGTCAACCTCATTTTGTAGTATATCTTCAGAGGAGTTAACCAACGAGAGTTGCTACTTCAGTATTGATATTATAGTCCGGGAGCCAGGGGTAATTTTTACCTCATCATTTCATGCCAACTGATTTTAATACTGAAGGCAGACGTCATCCAATGGATGACGAAACCAACCGGCACCTGGTCCACTAGCAGTGGGTATGTGCGTGGGATGCTGCGAAACGTGTCTAAGAAAATGTTTAACAACTCATTTAATACCGGCTGAAATTTTTTTGTGGATTGTTGACATTTAGAAGATAAAAAAAAAAATAGTCAGATGCGCAGTAGAGAGGGAAAATACGTTAGATGAACGCAATGATACATTCTTGCATCGACTGACGGTCTTCCCACCGCTATAAACACAGCTGACCATCATTATTATATTTTTATATGTGCCCAAAAGTAGTTTTACTTTTCAATTTTTTTACAAGTTAACCTGTTCAGCTGACGTGTTTTCCCCCCTCTACCGCGCATCTGACTATTTTTCTTTTATTCTACTAAATGTCAACAACACAAAAAAAATTTCAGCCGGTATTAAATGAGTTGTTAAAAATTTGTTTTCGAGACGTTTCGTACCCTCCCACAATTACACCCACCGCGGGTGCGCCAGCTGGCGTTCACTTTCGTTATTCATGAAAGCTAAGTCACAAGTATAGTCAAGAATTTAACGGTATAAAAACGCAGTCCAAAATCGACCCCTGGCTCCCGGACTATTACATGATTCGTCACCATTTATGAAGACTTGATTATTTAAATTAATCGAGTTTCGATGTAAACTTGAATTTGAAGCTAGAAAGAAATTCAACTAGATTAATAATGTTGGTGAACTGAGCAACTGCCGATAGTAGAAGCTCATCCTCTGTAGTATAACCGTCCTATCCTCATTAGGGAATTTTTTTTTTCACTATCTGTGGATTCAAATTCAGCAGATTGTTTTGATTGAAATAAACAAAATGTAACAAATTTATTAATTTTGACAACTCAAAGGCAGAGGGAACTTAAATATCTTTGGTGAGAAACATTTAAAAAATCCCTAAGTATTTTTGAGGTACTGAAAGGTACTGACCGCTTAAAGGAGGGGTCCGCTTAGGAGAAGTGTATGTTGGAGAGTGCACTATATACATATATACATATATGTATGCATATACATAAATGCTTGTATTTGTGCTTTTGCTGATGATGCGCATAACCAATTGCCACTTATGAATGCTAAACATTGAATATTCATTATAATAATATATTTGATTTGTTTTTGTTTTATTTATGGACCTCCCATTTGTGTAAATCGCGTATCGCCGGTACCTACATATGTAAGTAAGTAAGTGATTACAACCATCTCGAATTGCATATTAGTGCGCAATGTGGGCGCGTGAATTCTTCGAAGTTCCCAGACACAGCGACCAGCTGTGATGACAAAAGCGAGAGTATCTAATGATTCACTTTATTATATTACTTATATATATGTATGTATGTACATATAAGCACACTCGTATATATATAAAACTGCATATAATTCGAAAATTGCTACTTGTGTTTTTTATTTGTTTTTTTAACTTTTGTTTTTGTTGTCTCACACAGTCGCTTGTGGCAGCTTGCAGGTAGTACTACGAGTACTTCATATAAACAAGTAATTGCGCATGCGCTTTTGCTTTTGCTTTTGTTTTTGTTTTTGCTTTTTTCACTTAACAATCGATTTATTGTTTGCTTATTCACTCATTCCGATCACGTTCGCCGGAATTAAATGGATCGCGCCGCTGCAGCTGACCGTTGGCGGTGACTCCATAACCTATGTAAATAGAGTACAAATGCTTGTGAGTAGGAAAATGCAAGCAAATGTAAGAGAAGTAGCTGCGGTAAATTGAGGTCTTGCGATTGAATCAGATTACACCGGCAGCGGTGTAAAATTACATAGTATTTTGTTTCTACTTACATTCGCACATATTTGTGTTTGTTGGTAATAGGGAGAACTTAATCACTCGCAGCTTTATCTACTTAAGCGCTTATGCGCATACATACATACATCCATTTGGAATGATCTGTTTCAGGTTTTAAATTTTATGCAGCTTTGTTTTCCCAGCATTTTTAATTGAATTTTGTTATGGAAGTTTCTTGCTTTATTTTATTGTATTTTGCGCCTGTGTAGGTGTGAACGAGCGCATATAAAATCACGTATGAAATGTCAATGTATTTTATGAATATTATTTTATTTATTACCACTTCTTTCATTGTTTACAATTATTATGTAAATTTACTATTTTTACTACTTTTGTATAGTAAAAATACGCACGTAAATATTTTATAGTTTTTGAATAAATTTTATATGTTGCACTCGTGGCATATTAATACGTAGAAATGGATAACTCATTTTCATTTATTACTTTTAATAGCATTTCTCTTCATCGGCATAAAGAAATAAAGAGACGCATAAGCTTTGTAGCAAAATGTCCAAACGACGTGTTTTGAAAATTATTGACTTTTGGAATTATGGGTACTAAAGCGCATTCGCACTAAGGGGAAAGCACATGTTCGGCATTTTTGATCAAGATTAGATTTTGTTGATTAAAATTTGTTTCAGTGCACAGTAGCTATTTAGAAATTTTGGCCATGAATTTTCATTTGGTGGCAGGCAGACTTCCTCAACTAAAAATCGATTGAGTAGTAATGAAAATGGGGAAAAGGATTGAGGTGAAAAAACAAAAAGAAAACGAAAGAACAATAATGATGGTATACTCCATGGTCAAGATCTTTATGAGGTATTCTTTAAAACGCTTGGCAACAGATTGGTGGCTGGCTGGTGATTTCAACGCTACACAATCAGAATGGGGATCCCGCTTTATACCATCAAAATCACACCGACTACTCTCAGGAACACAAATACTAAATCTTAACACAATCTCCACTGAAGAGCGTACTTATTGGCAATCAGATGTAAAAAAAGAAACCAGATTTGATAGATTTTAACGTGATATCGTCTTATAATTCGATTTAGCCGGCTGCACGCACGAAAAAATGTGTCGTTATCTTGCTCAATCGCCGTTATCTTGCTCATGCGTCGTTACCTTGCTTGAACTGCAAGCGATAGCGCAGAACGAACGACAAAAAGTACAATCGGCCCCCGCATTCGGCAACGTTCGACATCTGACTCTCTCCTACTTAAGGGGTTACATCTAGTTAGAATTTTCAAAAAATCGATTTTTTTTTTTATTTCATTTTTGTAATGTACATATGTATATTTAAGTAAACACTATGAAAATTTCAAGTCATTCCGAAGATTATTTTTGAAGTTATACGCATAAATGTAACGACGCGTCAGAGCACTTTAAATTAGCAGGCCGGCGTTTAACCTTGTTTTTCTCAAAACTTTGTTTTGAAAGTCGGTGACCACGATTTCTCGGAAACGGCTAAACCGGTTAGTCTGAAATTTTTACACCGGCTTCTGAACTATATTTTCTAGTACTTAATCGAAGCTTTTTTAAAACCGATAAACATTTTTTTATTTATACACAATTTAAGGCCAAAAATATTCCAAAAAATAGATTTTTTTTTTGAGAAGCCGCCATTTTGTCAATAAATTTTTTTTTGCTTATTCCTTCGATTAATTACAAGAATATACAATACTTTAATCAAATCCGTTTGGTTTTTTCATTTAAGATAATCCACTTCGGGGATATAGTGGTCACCGTAAAACGTCTTTTTTTGGAGGGGTTCCTGGAAATCTGCTGTAGCAGCTAAAAAAACTGTTATTCTTGCAAATAAAATTTTTTTAAATATTATTCAAAGTTACCATAATATGTGTACAAAGGCTTAAAACAATTAATTCAGAAGTTTTCTCAGGAAAATTTTTTTAAAAACCTCATTTTTCAGGGCTTCTAACTAGATGTAACCCCTTAAGTGAGCATATATGTATATGTATGTATATGCGCATGTGTATATAAATTCACATATTTGTATTTGCATATGCCTTCTTCCTGTGTGCATGGTAATGAACCATTTCTCTGTTGAGAATAAGACGATGATAGGAAAAGTAGGAAATGAAAGGGGGTGTTTCGAGTGTAATGTGTCTTGAAAAAGTCAAATCGATAGTGTTGCCTCTTATTAACGTCTGATGCACAATCGAAATTGAACATATCTTTCATGAATTTGATAAATGTTTCGTCATTTTTCACGTTTGTGTAAATGTAACTTGACCTATTCCATTGCGATTTCATTTACCTCCTTCTCTATATCCATACAAAATATCTATCAAACAAATAAAATTTAAATTTTGTTTTGAAAATTGCAACCATTACATCAGTATTTTCTTATGACGTTGTCTCGTTAAACTATCGTCAGTAAACCGACTTTACAGACAACCTCTTTTTTTTATTACAAAAGCCTTGTTTTGACTTGTCATCGGACCACTCACCCATGATCCTCACTCTCCATGAGTGTTTGCGCAATATGAAACAGAAAAGTGCATTCTCTACAGTAACAGCACCGAATGGTTCACTGAAGCAATGCACAAATCTGCAAATAAAATGTAAGATCAGAAAAGCGCCAAGCTCGAAAAAAAGGTCAACACTCTCGATACCCATAGGACAAAAAAACCTGCACTCAATTACCAAAGAAGTGAAATAACTACTGATAACTGAGAGAAACCGAGAAACACAAAAGTATTTGAACTTGATACTACTGCAGCAGCAAACTACTCTCTGTGGAAGTCAACCAAAAGCCTTAATGGACCAAATTCAACAAAATCCTCCTGTTATCTAGCCAGATGAAGCATGGGTCAAAACGAACGCTGAGAAAGCGGACTGCTTGGCTAAACTTCTCTCTCAAGTTTTTGTTGCCAACCCAGACGTACCACCCCGATATATCTAACTCCAAATTTCTTCACTTTTAGATGAAACTCACCAAATGGATTTGCTAATAAGGAAGTGCACAAAAAAAGAAATAAAAGCTGCTGTACTCCAGTCAAAACTCAAAAGGTCCCCTAGCTAAGCTAAAATATTTCTCGCTCAACTCTTCAATGCAGTTGTGCTGAAAGGATTTGTCCCAACTCAATGGAAAGTTTCTCAAATAACCATGATTTTAAAACCAGGAAAGAACTCAAATAATCCCAAATCATACCGCCCGATAAGTTTACTCCAGATTATCTCCAAACTAATGGAACTCTTATTTAATAAAATCGTATCCCCCGTAATTTAGCAAAGTCAGTTGATTCTCAAACATCAATTTGGTTTGGCGACCGCAACCTCTGCTCCCTTGCATGTTCCAGTGCAGTGCCATTCTCGTGATGCCATCTGGTGGCCTTCTTAGCGTATAGGTTCCACATTCGTTAATCTCCAGAGGACGTCGTTGGTGATGGTAATCGGCCAGAAGATGCGGAGACAAAATATTGCAGCCTCTGCGTTAGAGACCAGCCATGTTTTACTTCCGTACGACAATACTGATTTCACACACAAAAATGTCACTTGTACTCGTATCTGCCGCAAAATATAATATAATATTTGAAGTAGTCGAAGATTTTTATAAATAAATGGGTGCAACGGTATACCGTCGATTGGCGCTTACACCGCTTCTGGGTATTTGGAGAGGATCATTCCTCCTCTTAATGCTGGTAAATGCCAGCACATGTCCTTCAGTAGACGTAAAGTTACGATTGATTTCGATTACAAGTTGGGCACTACAACCCTCAAAAAAATGTATGAATGGAAAGACTTTGGGGTCATATTTACATCGAAAATGTCGTTTTCTAAACATATAGACTTTATGATTGCCAAGTCTAGATCTATGCTAGGCTTTGTAATAAATAATTCAAGGGAGTTTCAGGATATTTCTACGCTGAAGAATTTTAGTTTTTCTTTTGCAAGATCAAACCTCGAATGTTGCAGCATTATTTGGGATCTATTCTATATGGGTTCATCTTTAAGAATTGAGAAGGTCCAGAAACGTTTTAACGTTAAACGTTCGTTCCCTTCGTTGGCCTTGTAGTTAAGGGGCATAGAAAGGAATCATATCAAATGCCACTTCTTGCTGGAGCTAATACTTTTCAATCCTCCTACTCGTAACCTTAGGCTCAGTAATATGTTCCATTCACTTCATCACAAGACCAATTTTAGTCGTAATGAACCGCTTACACGTTGATAAATATATTCTCTAACTCACGAGAGACTTTCAAGTCAAAACTTAATCTGGAGATACATTTTTTGAATTGTGACTAATGTACAGGGTTGCCCATATTCGACGGACCCATCTGGCAACCCTGTTTGACAGAGACGTCAGATCGCTTAATGACATACCGCGTTGGAAGCGTCAGTCCAAGCAAATCTTTACCATGGAACAGTACACGCCACGCGAGCGCTCCCAAGTTGTTGAAATTTACATTCAACAAAAGAAGTCAATTGTGAAAACTCAACGTGCGTATAAAAAATTAAATAATGTGAAAAGTGCGCCTTCTAAGAACACCATTAAACGTTTGTACGAAAGGTTTTCGACTGGTGATGCTCTTTCTAATCCAAAGAAGCCAAATCAAAACCGACCAAGGCGATCGGATGAGAATATTGCTCTTGTACGGGCCAGTGTTGAGACGTCGCCAAGGACATCCCAAAATCGCCGTTCTCAGGCATTGCTCGGACCACTTAACAACGAATTATCCGCATTGATTTGCATTTATTCCCGTATAAGATTCAATTGACGCAAAAATTGTTGCCTGCGGACTTAAAAAAAACACATGGGTCCGTCGAATATGGGCAACCCAGTATATCATGGTATTGTTTACCATATATTATATTTAAGCTTTGGTATTAATAATCTATTTGAGTTGTACTTTAATTGATGAAAGAATGATTAAATAAATAAATTTTTGGTTGGCGTTTTAATTTTTTTCTCAAATGGAGGGACCTACAGTCGACTCCTCACTTTAAATGAAACTATTCTCCATACTTTAAAATTAATTCTAATTCACTAAAACCAGCCGGGAAATATGACAAGTGTCTCGCGTCAAGTGGATAACCATTCGTCTCACTTCCCAGCAGTGCTCTAAGTTCATGAACGAAAACAACAAACAGGTCACAAAGACAAGTGCACAGCAAATTTTCAAAGCTGCTAGAAAATATTTTCCATACAAAGTTATAGCATAAAAATTACGAGCAAAAAGAAAGTTCTTAAAATCTATGCTAACTAAGTGCAAGAAGAGTGGCTCTCATAAGACGCTCAGTTCTGTCTATTCTGTCAGCCCGTTCTAAACAGGCCAACCAACTTCACATGACCTCATATTCAAATCTACAAAACTCGGCTGTGACACTGGCCGTTACTAACAACGATTTGCGAAACTGGTCGCATGTGAATCGAAACATGTTTCTAATAACGGGGCAAAGCAATATTGTTTGATATCTGAGCATGTGCATGTGTTTGTGAATGTGTGTGAAAAAATCTGCAATATTCAAAACAAAAACAACAAATTTGCTCCGTAAAAACTATTACGAAAATGAATGAGAAATAGCGGCAATTACTTGAGTTTAATTATTTAGACGCAATAAGTTTTTGCTGCAGACGACGAACAAAGAAGAGAAAATGAATGCCAGTTGCAAAGCGAAATAAAAAATATATAAACATAACAACAAAAAGACAAGTTTAAGCATTAAATGAGTTTCAATTTGCAAAATTGGTTTCTTTTCGTTATGGACAAATGTGCAAATACTTATGTGCATATGAATATTTGTGTGTATTTTTTGCACACATAAATTGAAGTGCGTCTACCCAGCAAAAAATCGGAATAGCTCCTAGATGTAACATATTCTAGAATTCATTGCTTTGGGATGGCTTATTCCGATTTCACTTCTTTTATGCAATGCTGCAGTGCAAAGTTGAATGCAAATTCATATAAGTACTTATAGATTTATTTGAACTACCTTGAAATTGAAATTTGAAAAGGTCGAGCCAAAGAGTACCAGGAGATTTGGTGGCTCCTAAAACACTCAGGCTAAAAAGCCCATTGTATTTAAAGCTCTTGAAAGAGGGTAGATAGTCAAGGAGGGAAGGAGAAAAGTATCAGAGAAAGAGATAGGAAAGAATAGAGACAGAGATAGAGATAGTTAGTCCTGTGAGAATTTTCCAGATTCTTTGGCAAATCTGTAAATATCCTCCAATTTTAGAGAACGAATATTACTCATTCTCACAACATGTGAACCCAAAACTCGTAGCCGTGCTTAAGCAAAGTGGTCAGTGCTATCCGCCTCCTCCAAGCACGACAGACACACTGGGTCCTCAGTGATTCCAATGGTGGTCATATGTTGACCCCATGGGTTGTGTCCTGTAATAATACCGACCATCAACCGAACGTCTTTCCTTCCAAGTTTTAGTAGAAAGTTTGACACTTCTCTGCTCGGACTTGTCACAAAACACTTTGCAGTTGGGCAGCGTTCTAGACCGGACCATCGCTCTTTATGAATTATCTTAAAAACAAACAAAAATTCGCCGCACATCTTCGAATAAATTTCAGTCATAACGAGACACCGCCTAATAGGTAGACACACCCAAAGGATTGAGCATCCATCCATGACTTCTGTAGAAGTTATCTAGAGGAAGGCAATCTCGCATCTATTGGAGCATTGTCCTGCTTTATTCATACGTAAATTTACTATTCTAGGTAGACAATTTTTTAATGAGTTGGAAGATCTCAGTTCTGGAGAAATCAGAGATATTCTAAAGCTATTATAAAGCAAAAATATTATAAAGCATATTTGAAAAGCATACTCTGGTTTTAGGAGAACAGGCTATGAGCCTGAGTGTGTCTTACGAACAACTACTTCAACCTAACCTAACCTATCTTCAAATTAAGCGTATTTTTGCATGGAACAAATTTGTTTTTTTTTCTGGCCACCCTATATATTCAAGCTAAGAAGTGTCTAACTTTCTATGGAAATTTCCATTCAACAAAAATCATATTTCTCATCATTTATTTCGTTGTGCATAATCGACCGCAATTAACTGACTGTGTGAAAATTTTGATAGTCTAGACGCATTGTCCGTCTACAGTTTTAAAAGCCACTGCATCATTTGCATATTTTTTATAATACTTTGCTAAATTGAAGTAAGACAACTTTTATTGTAAATATGTATGTGCATTTATGCTCCATTTTACTATATGCTATACTTTCTATTAAATATAAAGAAAATAAAATAGAACTTGTCATAAATAAGTAAAACTTAACGGGCCATCTTTTGAAAGCTTTTTTATTCGGTACACAAGTCCAGGGTTGACATACTAAAGAATAAATAAGACATTTGAATGTAAGTAACACTGTGCGTCAAATTGAAAGTGTGAGGATGGCAAATCCTTTTGCAGAACGATGACGTCGGATGAGCATATCAAAACCCTCAAAAGATCCGCTCCATGGATATCAACACGTTTTTGGAGGTCATATTGAGTTTTGATATTTGTGACCAAGGTTGCTTCGAATCTGGGATATCAATGTGAGATAAATATGCTGTTCAGAAATATGCAATAAAATTTTGGGATCATATTTTACCCATTATTCCATATTGTCTCTCTAGCGCGTATTTTTGACTCTTTATTTGACAAGTACTTAAATAAGAGTTAGAGGGCTAAAAGGTACTACAAATATATTGACTGGAAGATTTCGTTATGTTCACAAAAACTTCAAGCGAATAGAGTTAGAGGGTTAGGTCTTTCAAATACAAGCCCTGTAAAGTTTGTGAAAGTCTTTTCCCATACGCAAGTCTGCGAGTAACACAAGCGATTAAAGTCGGGTAGAGAAAAGCATAGTGAAGATAAAGGACCAGGGCGTCCATAGAAAATATCGAAAAAGTGCGATACTTCAATAAAAATAATAAGAAATCGTCTGTCAGATGCAGTGTTGTTTAATTGGTATCCACTTAGACAATTATAAATCGAATTTTTACTGAGTCGTTAGCTCTATTCAAGGTTGGTGCTACACAAGTGGGCAGGAGACTCAAAAATCGATCTATCGGCCAAGAGGTGTGGGTGAATTTCTGGCAAAGAGACAATTTATTTCGTCGCCGTTTTTACCTCCTTCCGTGTCCTCCGACTATTACGAGTATTCACTGCCGAAACTGCCTTTAGCGATGAAAAAAAACGACTTGAGTCGATTGAAGCTGTTCATACATACTATACAGCAAAATTGCTAATACCCTTACGTCTCATTCAAAGTATCAATACAAATCTTGATTTATGCCGGTAGTTATAAAACAGTTTCTGCTCCCAAAAAGCAGTGAATTTTTAGCAGGTCGCAAAAAGAAAAATATGGAGGAAGGGAAAAAATGCACAAATGAAGCGAAATATTGTTTTCTTGAATAAAATGTTTAATAAATACCTTCATTTTATAGAAATAAGAAATAGGAAAATTCTGACCACTTAACGAAGTACGAAAAACCTATTTTGGCTGGAACGAGTTGCAGAAGTTTTGTTTTTTAGGTCCGAAATCGTTGGAGCTGGAGCTTTATTTTAGATGTGAAACAACAGGACTACTACTGTCTTTGAGACGGTCCAGAAACGAATCGCAAGTGCCCGAATGTGACTTTTTTGTCCACTCGTGGACAATAGCTTTTTTCAGCGCCTCGAGATTAGTGAATCTTTTAGCTCGGATCTTGCTCTTCAAAATTGCCCAAAGAAAATAATCCATTGGATTCGCGTCTGGTAAATTTGAGAGCCAATGTGTGGACGTTATGAAGTTCGGAACGTTGTTTCTTAGCCATTCTTGGTTCACTCGAGGTTTGTGAGACGGTGCCGAGTCCTGTTGAAACGTTCATGGTCTGGCACCGAAATTTTTGTCTGCCCACGGCTTCAAAGCAACCTTTAGAATACTTCCCCGATAATATTCCGCATTTACCTTGACGCCAGGCTGGATGAAAACGATTGGAGAGCGCCCATCTGCGGTTACAGCGGCCCAAACCATTACCTGTTGGGGGTGCTGCCACCTGATGGCCAATCGATAACTCAAATTCTCGTATGAACGGTGGGTCAAATAAACCCCATCGTTTTGGGAGTTTACGAATTGCTCAATTTTAAAAATTTTCTCGTCAGAAAACACAATGTTCGAAAATTGACCGTTTTCGGCCAAGCGAAGCAACTCCTTCGCTCTCTCAAGTCTGACTTGTTGCTGATTTAGTGTGAGATGATGCGCCTTTGAGATTTTTCAGTATGTGACGGATCCTACAATCAGATATTTTCAGTTTTTCCCCATTTGACTGGCACTTCGTCGAGATTTCGCTCAAGTTGCATCTTCACTTTTTGACCATTTCATGTGACGTTGCACTCTTTTCATGGCCACCTCCATGACGTTTCGCGATGCTATCATTGTAACGATAAACAAAAACTTTCTTTACTTTAAGGTGCTCGAACTCACAAACAAGCGCTGGTGGTGATTTTCTAGCCAAATATAATGCAATCACACTATTACGTTTGAAATCCATTACTGATTTTCTTTTTCGAGTTTACTCTCGGCAAAATACTTCTGCGCACTTGTAACCAATACTCTGGACTGTCATTTAGCCAACTAACAGACAGCTGATGCCCGGTCTGAAGTTGGTTACACTTCGAGTGTAATGAAGGACACACCGAGTATATGTTGAAGATTTTATTAAATGCTTGCGAAGAACCAGTGCAGTATGAGCTGGTGCATTTATGGAACTAAATGAGATCTCGCCTTTTTCAGGCTCAAAATGTCTACCAAATAGTTTTTCTCGATCCAAATTTTAATAGTCATCAGCGGGGTATTCGATTTCCACTGAATAATTTCTGAGCAAACCAATTTTTCGCAAAATTCGCTCAGCTAAACTATTCGATCGAACGCTGGGATTAAATGCCGCAATCAGCGCAAAATTTGGCAAAATCATTTGAATTGAATTTTGTAACAGCTTTGTAAAATCTAACTTTAATACACCCACTACTTTCAAACTTCCTGAGTTTCGCCACTCTATCTGAATCAACTTTGATTAGTAATTGTCCACGAGCAGGTAATGCGTTTTCTTAAATTGAAAATTATCAGTTCCTGCATTGTGCCAAGAAATTGTTTGACAATTGTTTTTTGTTTTGTTTTGTTTTTGAATGGCAACGATCCATTGAACACTTCCGTGTATTTATCTAAAAATCTTCGTTGACAAATAAATCAACATTCAGTTGCATTTCGACTACTTAGAGCCATAAATTCAATTCACAACGCAAACAACAATGCATAAGTAGCAAGTGCAATTAGCTAATGCATATGTTGAGCCATTTGGTCAAGCGCTACTACATTGCAATTGGTCTTAAGCAGCTCCGGCTTGCGCTCAGCGGCATAGATACAGCCCCCAACAAGTTTGCGCAAGTTTAAATACTGGTTCGCTTGCCGCTTTTTCTCTTTATGGTGATTATAATCATAATTCGCTGCGTGCCACATAACTTTGTATGCAGGAGAGTGTGTTGGCATATACGAGTTTTAACAGCTCCACAATCATATGGGCATACATATAAGGTGTGATTATAATACATACATACATACGTACTTGGCATTAGCATAACAAATTCTGCGAGGAAACGTGGTTTTAGAAGACGATGCATTAGCCAATGAAGGTTTATAATAATAATATGAAATGTAAGGTATTGCTTTTCATTGATTGAAATTTCTGTTACATACATACAAACGAATGAATACAAATATATGTATAATAACACATTATAATAAGTAGATCCGTGTTAAGTAGCGCAAGACAGTTTGCTAATAAAGTGAAAGAGTAATATTGACGAGTTTACTAATACATACACAATTTAATTAGCGATTGCTTTCATTATTTTCCAATCAAAATTCATTTATAGAATAAGTGAAAGAATAATTATGCTTACAGGATGGACATCCTTAATTATGTTTATTAATGACTAGCGGATAGATTAATTTTATGATTCATTTAAGCCATTATAGCCTTTTACTTAATGGCGCTCAATCAACGCAGTGGGAAAAGGTGAAGAAATGTAAATAAATATTTATGCATTATAAAAAAATAATTTCGCCTCCAGAATGCTGGCCGTTGTCTGCTAAACAGGAGCAAAGAATTCATGTGGCGAGATGAGAATGCTGCGATGGGCATCGGGAGTCACTCAAAACTGGGTAAGATAAGCAATAAACACATCAGAGGAAACTGTCACGTTGCGCCAATAACAGAGAAATTGAGAGAAAATCGCTTGCGCTGGTATGGGCGCACGAAGAGAAGACCGGAACAGCATGCAACAAAGAAATTGGCAACACAGCCGCTACCATCAATGGGACGTGGCCGACCCTTTAAGTACTGCCTAAACACTATTAAAACCGATATGCAGCGAAGCGAATTCAACGAAGGAGCAACCCAGGACCGAGTAATCCGGAGATTGCGTACGAGGAGGGCCGACCCCAACTAAGGGGCCATGACGAGGACGAAGAAGAAGAAGAAAGTAATTTTGAAAGGAAAGCATTTAAAAATTCATAATTAAGCAGCCAAAACAAATTCTGCGTACCGCCATCAACAGCACTAGTCCCCTAGCATAGCCAATGTTGGTATTGTTGGGTTTAAAATATGCGGGAAGAAGGGTGTCTTTCAGTTGTCTTAAAGCCATTTTCATGCATTTAAAAAGTACTTAATATTATTTTACTTACAATATCGGCTAAATTAACGCTATAAGCTATGCGTCCAAGTGCAATACATACCTGCAAAGAAGAAAAAATATTTATTAAGCAAAGTTGGAAGATTTATTATTTAATAATACTAAATAAATACTAAAATAGATCGGGCAGTGCAGCAAAGTAAGAAAACTGCTATTTATCCAAAGAACCAACAACATTTTTACAGTTTTGCTTATAAAATAAGATTTTTTAATACTTAAAATACTAAAATGGGTTCGTGCGTGACTATCATTCGGGAGTGCGCAGGTTCTTAGAAAAAGTTTCTTCGGCAGGCAATGGCAAACCTCCGAGAGTATTTCTGCCATAAAAAAGCTCTTCATAAAAAGTAATTTGCGGTTCGGCGTCCACTTAAAACTGTATGCCCTCCGAACACAACAAATACAGGGTTTGATTGAAAAGTAATGAGCCTTCCCGTGTAGAGCGTCTGCCAAACGATCAACCGAATCGGCTGGTGGGGGAAAATGATCGTTGGACCTTCCCCTTCCACTAGAAACCGGTCCCAGTTCGCTGGCAACAGCGGTGCAGTCAACATCGCTCCGCGCGTAAAAGCTGTTTTAAAAGTGTTTTAGGATTTTGCAGTGGCGAAAATGCAGCGATCGTTGGAGCAACGTTACTCGATCAAATTTTGCGTAAAGCTAAACAAAACGAGTACCGAAACCATTGGGCAACTCAAGGAGGCTTACGGGGACCAATCTCTGTCCAGTGCCCAGTTAAAACGGTGGCACAAGTCGTTCAAGGAAGGCCGGGAAGACGTCGAAGACAAACAGCGATCGACTCTCGAGGCATCGTCCACAAGAATTTGGACCTCCAGGAAGCACTGTAAACGCGGCATTTTACAAAGAAGTGCTCCTTTGGCTGAAAAACCGCTTCGCCCGGGTTCGGCCCGACAATGCGCCGGCGCACACCGCCTTCCTCTGCACCTCTGCATTGGCCAAGATGGGGGTTCCGGTTCCCCACCCCCTACATCCCAGACCTGTCCCCTCCGGACTTCTTCTTGTTCCCGCGCCTGAAAAGAAAGCGGAAGGGGAGGCGTTTCGACTCCATCGAGGCGATCCAAAAAACTGTGACAGCCGAATTGAACGCGATTCCGGCGGATGAGTTTAAAAAATGTTTCCTGCAGTGGAAGGACCGCTACCAACGGTGTATTGACGCTCAAGGGTCCTATTTTGAAGAATATTAGTTGTATAAGCCCAAAGGTTTAATAAAACTGCTTTAAAAAAAAGGCTCATTACTTTTCAATCAAACCCTGTAGGAGGAGAAGCTCGGCTAAACACCAAAATTAATTAATGGAATTAATTAAAGCTCCGAATCCTATGAGCGAGTAGAACTCTGCTGTCGTAACCCCTACGACGTGGCAGCCGAAGCTACTCGCTCAATTTCGGTTTTCACCATAGCTGAAGCTTGATAATCTATCATCTTTGGATTTCTCTACAGTATATCAACACATTTTTTCATACATATTTCCCCACGAGCATATATAGACATCAGAACTATCATATTTTTCATTTACACCCCATAAATATTAGTCCACATGTAACAAGCCACACATCCAAATCAATAGCCAATTACGCAAATGCCACTTTAAGCGCCAACAAATTACCCACAAGTGCTGAAAAACTTGCTAAGCGAAAACGCTCACACACTCTGCTGCACGCTCAGACAACCATTGCAAACTTGACTTACCAAAAAATCATATCAATTGGAAATCAAAATTGAATTGTTAAACCATTAAACTATTAAAATTGTGCGACCAAAAGCGTTTTATAGCAAAATGCTGTATGTCAGGAATTAACAACAACATCGCATGTCGCACGCCACAAGCCACAATTGGCAGCAACTAAGTACATACTCCTATGTTAGTAAGTGTGATATCGCGATCATTCCGGTTTTGCCAAGTAAAGAACTTCTCGAAGCAAGGCAAGAAACTGAGACGCCGAAAGACCAACCACAAAATGTGCCATTTTTGAAAGAGCAAAATTGTAAAATGTTTGGAGTGAAATAAAAAAGCAGTTCACGGTAGCGCAAAGCAACTAATAAGCATGTTAATTTGCGATTAAATAAATGGCGACAATTACAAAAAAGGGCAGTGCGAGCCATGCGCTTGGGTGGCAGACGAAATGACGCATGGAGTGACGGAGCGCGTTTGATTGGGCTTTTGGAACTGGTTTGGAAAAAGGAAATGATTTACAACTTAGATGTGAATTAAAAAAATTTAGTAAAATAATGTAAACTAAGCGAAGTAGAGAAAAATAAAGTAAAGTAAAGTAAAAGTGAACTAAAGAAAGTTAAATAAATAAAGTAAAATAATATAAAATTGAATTAAGTATTATGAATTAAAATAAAAACAAAGAAAATAAAATAAAATAAAGCATAATGCCATAAAATAACATCAAATAAAAAAGTGAAACAAAATGCCGTAACATAACACTGGAAAACTTAACACCAAGCAACTTAAAATGGCTTAACATAAGTCAGCATAGCAAAATATATCATACGAAGTTGTTAGACAAGCGGCTAGATCAGCTGAAAGCAAAACGTACCGATGCAGCAGCGAGGGCTCTGTAATGGGAGCTTGGAGTTGGCAGCCTAGAAAACGGAGGTCGTGCTTATAAGCGCCCGATAGCAAAAGGGGTTATGAGGATTGCAGTTGGTGGGCACGAAATAGTTTCAGAGGAGGCGATTAAGCATATCGGACTTAGGCTAAGCTTCAAGTATCATCTGGAACAGTTAATTGTAAAGAAGCGGCCGTCACTGGCCCACTCGTAGGAATTCTGCCCAACATAGGTGGGCCACAAGGAGAGAGAAGACGGCTCATATCAACTGTGACGGACTCTATCGAGTCATACGCAGCGCCATATGCGTGAGGTGGCCCATACCCACCGACGCAGTGTACTACGTCCTGCATGGGCTTATAGTAAGGCATCAGACGACGTAATATACTTTGTCGCCAGAAAGATAACAGTGGAAATCCATGATAAGGAGTTGTATTACCTACATGGAGTGAAAGGAGTAAAACCGCCGGCAGCAGAAAAAGCTGCAGAAAAAAAACGATCGATGGTCGAATGGCAAAGAAGATGGAATACTTGTAAGTCAACTTAAGTCCGGTACACATACAACTCATACCAAATCTTTAAGGTTGGATGAGTAGGAAGCATAGCGATATCGACTACCACCTAACTCAGATGCTCACCGGACACAGCTGCTTCCTGGAATACCTACACCGTTTTCAGCTGACTGATAGTCCTTTTTGCCTTAGCTGCCCAAATTTAGTAGAGAGCGCAGAACATGTGACCTCCCCTTACAAACGTCTCACTGAAGAACGAACAATGCTGGAGAACCAAATTTTTCCGGGATATGTACGAATATTCGGCCATTGCTAAATGGAACGGCATAAAAACGTTCGTGGCTCAACAACATTGACTGGGAGAGGAAGGCCCAGAAACGAATATAATATTTAATTTAGTTTTGTAATTAATTAGAGGTAAGGCCAGCCAGATTATTTCCATATGGAAGTTGTTCTGGACATGTCTCGCCTAATATGTTAGTACTTAATTCAGTTAGCCATAATTCGACAGTTTTGAGAAATCCATCGTTGCCGTGTATATCATGACATTTTCTCGGCATGCTTTGAACCAGCTTTTCTGCGTAACTCGTCGACAAAGAGGAACAGATTTTGCAAACTTGACGTGAAGTTGCTTTAAATCGTGGAATAGCTTTCTGGCTAGATGCGTTTGTTAGTTCTCCACACATTTTCAATGAGTTTGGCGTCTGGGAACTGAGAAGGCCAATACTGTGACGCCATTTTCTTGCTTTCATGATTCTCAATGTGTTTTTCTGAGATACTCACATCTATTCCCTTTTTAGCAAGAAGGGTCCCGCTTAAAAAGTTGGATGATCACTATATCCTGCTTTTTTGTCGTCACTCGCTTCAAGCCGCGCTCGGAAAAGTTACCAACATTTTAGTACACCTTATACCGCTGATTCTACATCACAACAAACTTTTTAGATTTTTTAATCACTTTTGCAGCCGCGGCGTAAGATAACTTCGGTCCTTTCGAATGCGTGCATAAAAATACCGCCACAAAACGCTTCGCGTACTTCTCACTCATTTTTGTTTAGTTGCGTTTACGGGAAAGTTTCGAACGACACTAACCTGAGTTGGCACTGGCTTCGTAGCCCTTGAGTGGGACCATTACGCAGCAAAAAGCAAAACGAAATATATCTTGAAGTTACAAGAAAACACGGTTTTTTTTCTTCTGACACAGACTGTATATATTTCTTTCGTTTTTAAGATTTTGTAAGCACTTTTTATCGAGAGTGGAGATGAACTGGAGACAAATATACGACAGATACAGACGCTTGAGTCTATTGCACACTTCCCGATGTTTCATTTCTACCGCAACAACTTTCGAACGCACTTTGAGGAATGGATACTATCGATGGGGTAAAGTCTCGATATGCCCACAGGAGCGGAATCTGGACGCAGGAATCTGTTGTGTCAATAGACATAAACGCGGCTCCACCTTGAAGATATACTATCGCGGTTCCAGAGTGGCAATCAGGCGAGGAGGAGGAAAGTTTTAGTGTTAGTGGAAACATGCTCCACATACCATTGGTGTGACGGCACCTTTGATAATGAAATTTCGATTTCAACCTCCTTACCAAAAAAAGTAAAACACATACGAAGTTGAATAAATTAAATATACTGAGCTAGCAGCAAATAAAAATTATAAAAAAATTGTACAATATAAAAATAAAACGGAAACCAAATTTAAGAAATGAAAATTGCATTAATCAGGAAGGCAACAGTCGCCTTGTATGGTTGCAGGGGCGCTATCGATTATAAAACCAATCTTGCTATACGGAGTCCTTGTCTGGTGGAACTCGCTAGAAAGGATGGTATCAGTTAAGAAGCTGGAGAGGGTACAAAGGTCTGCTCTCATTGAAATCAGTGGGGTGCTCCGTACCACTCCTACTCTAGCGCTTAACGCTATGCTGAATGTGGCGCCCGTGGACATTGTAGGAAAAACTACCGCTGCACGTGCCGCAATCAGATTAAGGTGTTCGGGCCATAGGCTAGACCTAAGTTACGGACACTCTAGCATTCTTAAAAACTTTGAGTTCATCCCTATGGTGCTGGACCACTGTGCACCCACGCTAGGTGCAAGCGGACCTTTTTCTACTCACATTCCCTCAAGGGATGAGTGGGCGGGGTGGAATATTTGGCGGCAAGGCATGGCAAACATGTTCACGGATGGCTCGAAATTGGACGGAAGAGTTGGTGGGGGAGTATTCTGTAAGGAGCCTCCCATCAAACTTAAATTTAGGCTCCCGGACCACTGTAGCGTTTTCCAAGCGGAGGTATCCGCAATTAAGGAAGCGGTGGACTGGTTGCTTAAGTCGGCAATTACCGCTAAGGAAGTAAATATTTACTCCGATAGCCAATCGGCAATTAGGGCTTTGGAGTCGCTGTTTGTGCGTTCGAGATTGCTCCGGGAATGTCTGGCTTCTCTTTCGATTGCATCCGAATACTTCGTCATCAGGCTCATTTGGGTTCCCGCGCTCAGTGGCATAGAGGGAAACTGCTGGGCTGATGAGCTGGCTAGACAGGGAACTTTGGGGGCGGTTTTGCCGCTAAATGAGAGAATTGGGGTTCCCCTGAGAACCTGTAGTCTGCTCCTGGAAAGATGGGCCTCGAGTCAACTCAGCAAGCGCTAGGCTAGTGCGCAAGGTCGCGAGATCCTTCTGGCCACGGGTAGATCGGGGACGCTCAAGGGAACTCCTAAGGCTAACAAAGCCCCAGCTCTCGAATTTGGTGGGCATCCTTACCGGACATTGTCCTTTAGGTATTCATGCCGTGAGACTTGGGATTGCCTCAATGCCGTTCTGCAGAAACTGTCTGGAGGACGAGGTGGAATCATCTCACCACCTTCTTCTCAGCTCCCCTGCTCTCGTCTGGCAAAGACTTAGACATCTGGGCTCTCACTTTTTCGGTACGCCTGCGGATATAGCCGGTGTAAATATCATAAATTTGGTGAAGTTCATCAGTAGCTTGTTGCGGCTAACTACGAACGCAAATCAGCCACCGTCGGCTCGACGTAAAATGTATGGTCATTATCGTCTCAAATAACAAGGCTCCTTCTTCCTTCCCTTCTCCTTTTTCCTCTCCCATGTATGGCACCACAACGGACGAATTTTTAATATTTGTCCAAGTGAGCCCGTAGCTAGGGCAGCCATTTAACCTAACCTAACCTATTAATTTTTTTCTTCTATAAAATACATCAAAATAAAATAAAACAAAGTAAAATAACATAACACAACAAAACTCAACTTAGCATAACGCAAATAATATTAAAATACTAATTATTATTAAATTTCATTAAATTAAGCAAAAAATTATATTGAATGAAAAAAGCTGACAAGAATAAACAAAAATTATAAAAACATTAAATTAAATTACATGAAAATATATATAATTTGAATAAAAAAAAATAAAATATATGTAATTAAACAAAATTAATTATTTATTATGTCTTTTATCAGAATTCTTAGGCATACATACACATGCATACATATATACATCTATACATACACATATTCCTTGTCGTTCGCTGACTAATTTGTGCGTGCGCGTCAGTTTCATTAAGTGCCCGAAAGTGCATTGAACCAGAAAATAGCGCAAATTCATGACAAAGCACACGCAGAGAAGTAAAAAGAAAAGGCACCCAAAATAGTCGCACAAAGGAATCATTGTAATTAGGCACGCCGTGAACAAGAGACTATATAACAAAGGCATTGTTAAAAAAAATTATTTTAAATAAGGCAAATTTATACGTGTGAGTATAATAGTAGTTAATAGGTGTTAATATAAAGAAAATATAATGAATATTTGTGGGAAAAATGTAAAGCTGTGAATTTCACCTTTCTCTGCAAATCTGAAGTGATGCAACTAACTGCTGCCATTGACTAATTTTCGAGATGAAAAATTAGCTTTCTTTGCTTTGCGCTTTTCCTTTTTGATTTGTCACGCAGTTCACAACTAAAGTAAATAACTATTCGAGTGAACTTTTGAAAAATCAAATGCGTGTAAAAAACCGAAATATAATTTGCACAGTTGGTGGTAAAGGTGCGGGAAATAATTCAATTTTTTTCGCTTCCAATATTTGACTTTTTTCAGAAGTATTAACACATTTTTCTCCACTTATTTGTGTATTATTACAATTTGCTAGTTTTACTCTGAGTGTTCATGCCTTTCACCAGTTGAAATGCTTTGCAGTGGAATTTTTATCATGATTTTAATTACACTTCCTTCATTTATATTTAATATATTTCTAGTATATTTTCATCGAGTTTGAGAGAATATTCTGAATTGTGTAGTACACTCAGCCCTGAAGATTTCATCTGAGTATTCTTAAAGCAAATGCTGGATAAAGCGAATGGGTCTGGTGGTGAACGAGGACAAAACGAAGTACCTCCTGCCATCAAACAAACAGTCGGCGCACTTGCGTTTCGCCTCCCACGTCACTGTTGATAATTATGATTTCCAGGTTGTAAGAGACTTCGTTTATCTAGGAACCAGCATTAACACCGATAACAATGTCAGCCTTGAAATCCAATGGGGAATCTCTCATGCCAAAAAGTGCTGCTTTAGACTAAGTAGGCAATGAAGTAGTAAAGTCTCTCTCCACGAACAAAATTATCACTCTATAAGGCGCTCATTATGCCCGTTCTATTTTATGAAGGGTGGACGATGACAATATCCCCTGAGGCGTCCCTTAGGGGGTTTGTGAGGAAGATTCCGCGGAAGATTTTTGGACCTTTGCACATTAAGACGACATAGACATAGCGCAGTAGATAAAGATCAATCGACTTCGTTGGCTGGGCCATGTCGTCCGAATGGATACAAAAACTCCGGGTCAGAAAGTATTCGATGTGGTACCAGTTGGTAGTAGCAGAGGAACGATTTGACTTCACTTGATGTGTCCAACTTGCGCCGGTTAGCAAGAGATAGATATGACTGGGGCGCTTTGTTAAACTCGGCCAAAATCGCGTATTGCGCCAATCTAGAAGAAGAAGGTTCCTAAAATATGGAGGGTTAATGGGAAAGTCAAGCGAATAACATAGTTAAACCTCTCCAAACGACAACCTTCACCCACTGTTCTAGATTTCTTGTACTGGCCTTGATACCCTCTGTTTTTGCCAGCGAGGCTACGTCGACCCAGTCTGACGGCCTTTCGATCAGCGAAGAAGAAATCTTCACGCCTCGCCAGCCTGGTGGCAAAGCCTGCAGCCCCCAACCTAAGCACGGATGCAGAAGGCTAATCTTAAACTTATGTCAAATTAGAAGAAATGACCGGCCCGTTTTATTGAACTCGCTGAGGCAACTATTGCACTTAGCAATAAGAATTATACAAGTCAGATTAAAAAGTTTATTTTGTTACTGTTTTAAGTTTTTCCTGTGCTCTCAAAAGGAACCCACCACCCAGAACCTTGAGGTCTATTTCATCTGTTTCGATCCCAATTAATTTAATTTCGTTAATCAAGTAATTGTCGCGCATCTTAATAGCATCACAAGCACTTCAGTACAGTAAATGCAATAAGTATGCAGATTACGGAGTAATGATGATTGTATTGGGTTTTATTACTGCTTGTTTTATTTTTATCTTACTTATTAACAATAACGCGGCGCACATTCTTCGCGCGAATAACACAATAAATTCACTGACGATGGGAACAAGGTCGCCAACAAGCAATTTATCTTTGGGATTGGCTATGACGGAACAGACTAAGCGGCTAGTTGAGCAACTGCTTGATTTGTTGTCTGACTTTGTGATTTGTGTGGTTGGTTTCCCGGCTGGCGGTGTGGCTTGCGGAATCGCTAAAACTCAAGCAAAAGATGCAGCTGTTAGTGTGACGAGAGTGGATGTAGGCGGAGATGTTGAAAGCGATTGAAGACTGACTGCCGGGCCTTTGAATCTTTGTAGCTTCTTTAACATAAATAGGTATACTTATATTTTGCACGTTTTAATCAAGCTAACTTTTATAAGATACTACGTATTTCTTATTTTTTATTTCTTTTCTTTTTTATTGTTGAGAGTAACTTCGTGTAGATTTATTTTTTCCTGTTTATTGTTTCTTATCTGACTGCGCCTTGAATTCAACACCGTTGCGGCTGCGCAAAAAAAGCCGAATAAGCAAAAAATGCAACTTTGTTAAAGTAAACAAAACCGCAAAGCAGAAAAGCCAAGTATACAATTAAAAAAAAAATAATAAAAATAACGCACGAATAAAACAGTTAAAAGATAGCGTCGAGAACAGCATTCAACAAATTGCATTCATATAAAAATAAATTAATAACAACAACAGCAGGCAGCGCCCCTCTGGTATGTTTGTGAGTATATAGACAATACGACCGCAGGATTGTCAAATCACTCCCCTGTAGGAAAAAAATTTAGTTAGTGAAATAAATTTCTGCTTCAGAACTGGCACGCATTCACTAATTGTGAAATATTTTGCTACTCAAGTGACGAACAGCGCCATTTGTCTCAGGCTTTAATGGCGTCAAAGCAGAAAAGTTCTCATACAGTAAAGATCAAATCATCTTCTAGCTCACTTGAACTGACTACTAGAAGATTTTTGATAATTTCAAGTGCAAAGAAAGTAAGTAAGCACCAGATTACGCCTTCCAAGACCGTTATGTTAGCACAGAAAATAAGCAAATGAAAATAGACGAAGGATTAGCGAAGATTCACAAACAGGTATCTTTGCGCATAAAGGCTTGTTTATTCTCTCAGCTGGCGTCCCTCAAACAGATGAATCTGTCAGATTCGCCAAGAACAAAGCAGCAAAGGCTGGAACCAAATTTGTGTATTTTTACATCGTGATGATAATGGAATAGATGAGATCCTGCTATACAACAGCTAAACATGAGACGAAAATAATATTTAAATTAAATATAAAAGTTTTTGTAATTTTTATCGAAGTAAATGTAATTTTTTTCGAACTTACACTTCAAATATAGGAAGCGGTTTTAAATCAGTATTATTATTGAGAAGATTATTGTTTTTAAATATCATTTTAACTTATTTCAGCCGAAAAACACAGTAAAAATATTACACGTGTTTTACACAACATTGACTTATTATATCGTATGCCTATATAATCATACAATAAAATTTCCATTAGCTGCAATAACCTCCTTGATCCGAGACTGGAAAGGTTTTCATGCCCAAATCAAATGCTCCTTATTTACATTGACCATAACCGTCCAATCTTGCGGAGAGCGGAGCCTTGCTGAAAGATGTATGGGCTGTCACCGCGCACACTATGAATCTAGCGATAGTGAGATATCCTCAGGCGCTTCAGGTGTTTAATTTTGTTTAGAAACCGTTTTGATCGGATAACTCGAAGTTCTCGTATTTGCTTCGACAAAAACTGTTTTCTGCGCATAAAGCAGCATTTATACCGAAGATCTTCATGGACAACTCGACAAACATTACGCTAAGCTGCCTCGCAATGGCTCCCATTGACTTTGAAGGGTCCACGTCAATGATTGTTTACACTTGTTGAATAATTTCTGTGGATCGGACAGTTTCAGAACGTTCCTCGTGTTTTTACCGGTTTCTAAAAGATTCTGCATCACCACCCGATGCTTCCAATTTACGGTGAACCTTATGAACGATTGAACGGGCGCACTTAAGAAAATTAAAGATTTCTAAATCGGTGGGATTTGCGTATATAGCATATCTGATAAAGTGCAACAAGAAAAATAATGGTTTCGAGAAATTATAGCCACATATGTATATATACCCTATAATCAGAAAGTACCGGGAATGTTTAATTTAAACGGCCCAAGTTGAAGCTACCACTTCGTGGGAGGAGATTTCAGTCGATAGAGGAGATCAAGGAGAATGCGACGAAGGAGGTGAAGGCTATTCCTTCGTCGGTCTACCAGGGGTGGGTGGAGGACTGGGTTTTGCACTACAGCACCCGCTAGCGTCAGCATTTGTAACAAATAAATTGTAGGATCGGATTCCTCGTACTCAGAAAACCTGACATAACCTCTTCTTTTTCCTAGTGGAAATATTTGCATTGCAATGAATAATAATTTTTGGAAATTCAAGCGATCATAGGCTAAACCAGCAGCTTCTAAATGAAATTATAGATCAAATAATTGCCAACCCGAGAAACTGAACTTAAAAACCCTTGAAACAAACTTGGTTGGATTGATTCCCCAGTAAACATCTTGAAATGGCTTACAGTGTAATGAAGTATCAAATCCCTAATCTCTAATGATACGTAGGCACGGCGCAAGCTAGAACTGAGTTTGATTTCTCATGGATATAATTCGATGGATTTAACGCTAGTTCGGAACTAACAACTCGAACTAGTAGTTCACTAGAAACGAACCAATTTCCCTGCAGGGTCGTGTCAAGTACACACACATACGTACACACCTGCATAACATAATTGATGTAAACAAAGACGCGTGCATTGCGTGTTCATTGAAAATTTATCCGCCGCTTTTTCCACTTAATAACTGTTCTGTTGTGAGTTTTTGTTTTTGTTGTTATTCTATACTTAAGACACTATTTTATTTATTATTGCTTAAGGTGTTTGTATTGTAGAATCTCTGATTAATGTTGCATTCCTCTTTTCAAATTTATGGTGTACAAGTAGTTGCTCGCATGAAATACCTCCGTATTTGTATACAAAGTGGCAGCTGTCAGCTGACCTCCACTCGACTCCACTCCACTCCATCAACCATCCAGCCTCGCAGTCATCCATCCGCTATACTCGTAGAAGTGCACTTGCAATGCGTTCACATCCACGACAACGTGCGGAAGGAGGCCAACGTCAAGCCTCCGGTACTGTCAGTTTTCAGTTTCCAGTTTTTCGTCTTTCAATGTCTATATGTCGCTTTTTTCTTCACTCAATTCCGCTTTCTTGAAGAAATTATTGTTGTCCGACTAACATTGTTGTAAATATGTGTGGCTTTGGAGAAACGCATTCCAATTAATTGGTTAGAGATTCATTATTGTTATAGTTTTTTTTGGTAGTGGGTTCCTCAATATGCTCACATTCAATAATTCCAAATGAATTACTCTCGCAGTCAATTGTACGGCGAACCTGAAGCGCTAATGCCTTTTTATAGAAGATGTGGAGATATGATGAAGGTTGGAGATATGATGTGTATGTATGTGTTTAGGTATGTAGATATGTATGTCTGTATGCATTTATACATACAAAAATTTCAGAAACCTGAAATGTTATCAAGTAATTGGTTATTACTCAAATAGAAAATATTATTATCATTTTGGTCTTGCCATCTTTAACTTAACTAATACTTTAAAAGCCGGGGCGTTTGTATCCATTCGGACGGCATGACCCAGCCAGCGTAGCCGCTGGATTTTTCGTCGCTGCGCTATGTCTATGTCGTCTTAAAGCTCACACAGGTCTTCATTCCATCGCCTGCGATACTCGCCGTCGCCGACGTGCAGAGGTCCAAAAATCATCCTCGGAATCTTCTTCTCAAACACTCTAAGTGACGCATCATTGAATATTGTCATCGTCCACCGTCATGATGAGAGCCTCGTAGATTATTAGCTTTGTTCATCGAGAGAGGACTTTACTACTCATTTGCCTACTTAGTCCAAAGTAGCACTTGTTGGCAAGAGAGATTCTACGTTGGATTTCTAGGCTGGCATTGCTATCGGTGTTAGTGCTGGTTCTTAAATAGACGAAGTCTTTTACAACCTCGAAATTAAAGCTGTCAACAGTGGGTGCCGACACGCAAGTGCGCCGACTGTTTGTTTGAAGACAGGAGGTACTTCGTATAGTCCTCGTTCACCACCAGATCCATTCGATTTGCCTCTTTATCCAGTTTGGAGAAGGCAGAACTAACAGCGCGGTTGTTAAGGCCGATGATGTCAATACGAGTTATTAGTATAGCAAAATCAGCACCCCAAGCAGAGAAGATCGAAGTTTCAATAAAGTTTTTTCCCTCCGTAATTGTGCCATTCACAATTTCAGTGGCTTGGCTTGCAAAATCATCTTTATCAACGAAAAACTATAAAATGTAGCGAATTTTCTCTTTGTTGACTTCCATTGTTAACACCCTGTAACGCACAACTGAATGAAACAAACAAAAAAACAGCGAGATTATTTTTTAGTGTCGAATGTCACTTTGACGGGCATACAATTGAAATTGTTCGTTCGATTCTTTACGAAATATCGACACTACAGCCATCTACCGAGAAAATAATGAATTTCCCTTTCCCCAAACTAATATATTCCGGTAGGGCGATTAATTTGAGCCACGTTGTAAATACGTGGGAGCTCGTATATTTCCTTTAAGACATAGTAGAATATATTCAAAAAACTAGCCTTTTATTATACGTCCCGAACACGCCTGAACTCCTTTCAGGGTATCAAAGGAAAGAAAACTGGCGGTCCAAAATGCGAACTGGGCAAAAATAAATCGGTTTGAAAGTCTATTTTTGAATTGTCTACACTCCACAAACTGAGTCGTGATCCAGCAATACAGTAGGTAGAAGTTGTACAAACACATCGTAACTTATTTGCAGACATACATACATATATTATATATGTGCCTGTATATATCCGCATATAAATTTTATAATTTCTATATTTTCATTACTTTTGTATTGCCTTTCAATTTATGGGTTTGATCTGTACGCGCGGAATACGCGATAAGGCCAATACCCACTTTCGTAGCATTGCAATTTTATTCGGCACATTTAATCATCAACACCTTCATGCTTTCGTTACTTGTGCCTTTATTTAATTCGAGAAATAAAGTGTTATATCTTTAGAAAACCATAATAAAGTCGTCAACGGCCATCAATGATGCACAACGCCCAATACTTCCATCCTATTTCGCCATATAAAAGCCTTTCACTTTAATTGAAATTCCAGGTACAACTCCAAATAACGAGGGTGTTAGCCACAGACAAAAATAACAATTAACACATGTTGCCTACATCAAAAAAAAAAAAATAATAATAATAAAAATAAAAAAAGCAAAAAATAATAATCATCGCAAAAATGTGTAGAAAAAGTGTAAACAAACAACACAAAAACAATAAATAAAAAATTGAAATACCGACCCAGTCGTAGCAGATTGCTGATTAAAAATTCCAGTCGCATTTTTGTCGCAAATAATTCGCAAACTTTTTTTCTTTCTCCTTTGTGACGCCTTTTCGCAACCATTTGGAATTCAGTTTATTTTTTTTTAACATAGTTTTAGCAATTCCAAAATAGAACTAATGGAGTCATAGGTAAAATGGCATGACGTTCTTGAAAATGATTGAGCGAGTTTACGCTTCAAGTATCTCAGTATTCCAATTTTGTAACTACTAGTAAGTACTCCTACTTGTTTCGCTCACCAACTTGGGAGCTTGGTTCGCTTCGCTTCGCTGGCATCGAAAGAAAGAGGGCATTCTGCAGATGTGTTTCATTTTTCAACCCAATAGATGGCCCTGGGTGGAAAAAAAAATTTTATGGTTCGATTGAGATCTTATTCTAAATGTACTATATTAGTTCTAAGAGAAAAAATATTTATCAAAAAAATGTGAAAGCTAGTTAGCGCTGGGTACAATATATGTCAAAAAGCCAGTCAGATTTGTTTCACATTCAAAATGTGTTCAAAATTTCCCCAACAGAAAATATGCTCTTTAATACCAGTATTCAAAAAATTAGAAGAAAAAAAGAAATAAAAAATGTAATAAATATTCGGCTAGGGTAGTTTATACATAAATATATATCTGACTGATCTGAAGAGATCTCGCATAGGTCACAAGGGTCCGTAGTTGACTATTGATGAAGATGTTTATGCAAATATCGAGGGGAGTAAACTCCAACGCTACTTCAGCTGCTTTGGTTACAGCATAGTTCTCAGCTTGAAATATGTGACACTGATTAGGAAGCCTGAAGACTATTGGAGATTAAACTGCGACCCAATCCTGGAGATCCTTCCGTCGTTTTGGATCCATCTGTAAATAAATTGCATGCATGGCGATCGGATTCTAAGCCCCTCTGCCAGGCATTTTGTTCTATTCGGCTAAAGCTCGTGGTTTTTGTTTTTGCGAAACCGAACTGAGTTTTGAGGCCGAAGTCGAAATAATATTTTTAAAAGAAGTGGCCCCTCTTGGATGAACAATGGTAAAAATATCTGGACATTTTTGTATGTGAAGAATATTTTTACTGATTAGGGCATTTGTGCTTTTGACAACGAAATTCTCATTATCCCAGATATTAGATTTCTGGAGATGGGAATGCTATTCACTGTACCTTTTTTGCTCTAGCGGAGTTGAGTAGGGAAAAAATTTGGAAGTTTAATTAAAAAAATTAACTTACGTGAATTAATTTAATTTAAGTCAGGCAATGGGCGTTACTGGTATTTATAAAGCGATTGAATAAAAAAAAACATTTATTACACCGTGCAACAAAAATAATTTTTTTTGTCATACAGGAATGTTCTTGTAATCAAAGACTTAAATAAATAAACGAAAATGATAAATTAATTTATAGAATGAACTATATTTTTATAAAAAATTAAAATAAAAAAAAAATAAATAAAAATAAAATACATAAATCAAAACTTATCGAAATGATGAGGTTCTATATTTTTCACCCTTTTTGAGTGTTTGGCCGATCTCCTCCTCTTATTTGTGGAGTGCATCTTGATATTGCTCCACAAATGGAGGGACCTACAGTTTCAAGCCGACTCCAAACGGCAGATATTTTTATGCGAAGCTTTTTCATGGCAGAAATACACTGGGAGGTTTGCCATTGCCTGTCGAGGGGGACCGCTAATAGAAAAATTTTTTTCTTAATTTTTGGTGTTTCACCGAGATTTGAACCTACGTTCTCTCTGAATTTCAAATGGTAATCACGCAGGAACACATTCGGCTACGGCGGCCGCGAGTTTTGTTTAATAGTGTAAGAAAAAATTGAAGGTGTACTTTTGTCTGCTATCCCACACTGTTTTCGCTTGAGAAAACCTTCTCTGAAATTTTTCGAAAAATATTTTTGTGGAACATTTTAACGCTCCATCAACACTACAACTTAATATTGCGTCATTAAATTTTATTAAAGATCCTTCAAGGCAATATGAATGGGAAATGTAGTTTTAAGCGTGATTTTTGAAATAATTTAGACCAACTCGACAAATTTACCAAAAAAATTTACAAAATAATTTAGAACAACTTGAAAATTTCACAGACAAATTGCGCTGTAAACAATTGTGTTGTTTGGGGACAAAACGGCAGATGGTCAGCCTACAGCTCTTTCTCTTTCATTATTGCACCTCGCATTTTTTTCACTTCAATGTAGTCGCACAGTGTGCGATATAAAAAACATGAAATTGTTTTGGGTGTTTGTAGCAATTTTCACGTTTAAAAGCATAAAGAAACAAATATTTCTTGGTTTTGAAATTAAGTGTCTACCGTAATCGAATTAACAACAACAAAAAGTTTAAATTTCTCAGCCAACGCTGTAAATTCAAGTCAACGCAAGCATGTCAATGTTCCGAATTGGGTTGATTTGCGAATTAAAATGAACTAACAGCGTCAAGGTGGGAAAGACTTTTAGCAACGCTGGCAGTGGGAAAATGAACTGACCCATAAAATTAAACAAAGTTTGTGCGACAAATTTTGTATTGTGAAATGTTGAAAGAAGATTAGGTTTCACGTAAGAGAAGAGGGACTTACAAACATTTTTTTTTTTAATTTCCGTTAGCGACCGAAATGTGTGTGAGTCACAAATGACGGTATCTTATTATACTCTACTTTTTTCTTATTAATTTATTTTTTATTTTCTTTTCAGTTTGGATCTTTTCGAAGCTGAAACACTAACCTACTTCCGCTTTTGAGTATGAAACCTATAAACGAAAAAAGGCGCACACAAAATGCAGCTTAAAGAAAAACGAAAGGCGTAACACAATTCAAAGACAGCTGCGAGGCGCATTTGTAATACAAATCGATTGCCGAAACACAATGAGAAATATCGGTCAAGCAGTGGTAAGCTGGCAATGCTACAACAAAAATATTACAAATTAAAAACACAAAATAAAAAACAATAAATAAATTTATGGCACTTACAGGTAAGCAGCAGGCAAAAAAAATCAATTTCTAAAATATTATGCAGCTGAAAACGAAAGCAACAGGCGGGCAAACAACAGACAGACGCTTGTTAAGAAAAACACAAACGAACAAAAAAATTGAGTACCCAACCATACACACATACACACAAACACTTACGTAAACAAACTCTGTAGAAATACGCGTGGCAAGCGGCGCAAAAACAACGATCAGCGGCCCAGCACTGCGAGTCCGCTGCTAAACAGTGGGCGCGAGCCAATCCGCCAGGCAAAATTGCCAGGTACGAGCGCTGTGTGCATGCAACTAGCCGCAGGTTAAGCAAAACAATACTGTAATCATGCAGCCAACACAACACAGACTGCAACAACTGCAAGCAATATAAATGCAACAACAAGCACAAGCGTAAAAGAAGTAACAAAAAAAGTACACCCAGCATTGCGTTGCTATTTTTGGCTATTTTCGTAATAAACGCAATGGATAGTTGGGCAGATTTTTAGCCACTCGCTGAATTGGCAATTTTTCACAGCCGTGGAAAAATGTTTTTTATTTCCATTTACTTTAGCGCGCGAAAATTGGCAATTGCAATCGCCAAACAATGAATTAGCAGCAGGCAACAGCATTGGCAACAGCTGTTGTTTGCTAAATAACAGCAACACAGTACCAACAGAGCAAACACAAATGCAAGCGAAACCGAACAGCAGCAGCACCCACGTCAACAACATTTGGCACACACAAAAAACGCTACAAAAAATTCCAAAAAACAAAACAAAAAATGCAAAAGAAACAAAGGAAAAAAGACTGCTGAAAAAATGCAACGAAAAGCACAACAATCAGACGAGTTGAATAACCCAGCCAAACATGTTGCTGATGCTATTGTTTTCTTACAACGCTATCTCATTTTCATATCTCTCGCTCTCACGATTTCCCTATACATACAGATATGTTTGTAAGTGCTTACGAGTGCACTCGCTTCCTGCAGCGCTTTTCATTCATTGCTTGTAGCGCAGATGTTGCGATTTTCTCAGAAGATGTCTGCAACTTAGCTGAGGCAAGTGAATTTTGCAAGCGCGCTTATTTCTAGCAAAAACAATAACCTACAACAACAGCTCAATCATTAATGCACGTCACATATGACCTAGCGCATTCACTCAAAGCATTCAGCTGCTGCTGCTGATCTATGCAGCACCTCACTTAGCCCAACGCCCACGTATTTAACTCCAAAACCCATGGAGCTTTCCAACTCCTTTTACATAAACGGACCTTTATGACATCTTAGCTCACTTTTCACATCCAGCGGACCGTACGTTTCTTTTGTGGTGGGCCATTTCATTAAAACTAAACACCGCACATACATATGGACACGGATTTATGTGTGTAAATATGTGGGTAGTAATTTGAATATTGTGTGAAGGAAGTCGTTTAATACTGATGGTGCATTTCTTGTGTTTAGGCTATAATGACCAGACTCATTTTACGCCCCGTGGTTCGAGATTTCCAAATCTGTTTATGACTGACACTTATTTTGCAGATTTTACGGCATACAAATGGAATATTAGCTACCTTTTATTTTGCTGTTGCAACTTTCATCTTTTATCGGTGCCTTCCTGATCTTTTGTGTGGCAACCAACTACTAAGGATTGGCTGAACAATCGCGTAAGTGGTATGTGAGGAAGAGGATCGATAGTGACTTGAAAGTTTGACATGAAGTGGACGCTAAGATTTCGCAAAACATGCCGGATTTCGGATACGCTGAGCAGACCATTTTTTTTTTTCAGATGTTCCTACAGTCTGTTGGGCTGCCATGGAAACCGGAACAATGGCATTGCAGTCATATAAATATTAAACGCGCTTGCCCACATCGATATTATACATGAACCAGGAAAGTTGGTATAGAAAAGTATAGAGGGGGATCTAACATGAACTACCAGATAGTTTTCGACAATCGACGTCTTTGCAAGTTTCACTCAGACGCATGCTGCGTACATAGTTCCTTACCTTAAAAACGAGAGATCAGTAAAGGAGATCCGGCAATATGCACATAAATAATATCTAATTCACAGGAATATACTGCTCAGATTCTTGAAGGGACAGTCACCTTGACGCGGAGCGAGGGTTTAATCGGATCACATATAAGACTTTATTAACGGCTGGTGCTGTAACTGTGTTAATCCAAGTTCTAACCAATTGCACCCTTTTCTCTTGAGTTGATCTCTTTCATGAACGATGATCAAGATGAGTAGGTCGGAGCCTCCCAAATGGCTCATTGCCTCTGAAATATTTACTCTTTGACAGTGAGAATAAAATGCAATCCTCTTCTCTCGCGCCTTTTTCTCAGGGTGAAGTCAATCCTGATGTCTCGGCACGGGGTAGTAAGTAAGTTAAAGATTCTAATACTAATCTTGAATGCTGTAATTGGAGTACTATCATCAAAGCAATCTAGAACAACCAAGGTTGTGAAAGGTGTGGAGATACTAAATGGTTCTTCTCCTTCTTCAAAGCGGGACTAAGAACAAAGGTGGAACCAACAACCGCTATGGTGAAATCTTGTATTTGTGATCCTCATACACGCAAAATGCTGACCGCGAAAGAACTAAAGACAAGGAGATGAAAGCAAACAGAGCTGAGGCTATGGCCAAGTAGCGCCGCCGTAACCGAATGGATTGATTCGTGACTGGTATACGGAAGTATACAGGTTCGGAACCCCGAGCACGAAACAGTAATAGAAAGAAAAAGTATTTTTTTATTAGCGGTCACCCCTCGGCAGGCAATGGCAAACCTCCGAAAGTAATTCTGCCATGAAAAGCTCCTCATAGAAACCATCAGCCGTTCGAAAGCAGGGCAAAACTGTATGTTCCCTCATTGGCAGAAAACATCGAGACGCACACCAGAAAAATAGCGTAAATGTCAATTGTATACAGTATATATAGATGGCCAACTACTCAACATTATTTAGTTTCAGACTCGACATCCGAAATTACAACAGTAAAGCGTAACAGAACGGATGATAGCTCGTCTATTCTGAAAATTTCTTCCGTTACCAACCAGGCATCTGTGTGAGCAGAAAGCAAGAGTAGCATAGCAAAGACGATGAAAATCTTACGACCGGAATGTCTCGCATATCAACCTCCTGATTCAAACGAGGTTGTTGAAGGACCGCCAGCGTCGGATGAAACCCCCCATCTTTCTGCCGCATTGGTCAAGATGAGCTTTAGAGGCAATCACGGTTGAGATACATTGCGACAAAGAGACTTTCACGATAGCTATCAAAAGAAGAAGAAAAAATCGAAGAGATGGAGAGGTGTTATTGCATAGATCCAATGCTCTATTGAATTTTATCGAGAATGGCTGACCAAAATAATAGCTAGGATGCCAGCCTGCGAAAACTGCAAATTCGTCCTAAAAGACAGAAGCGGTTGTAGGACGGTGGGAGCCTCCGCTTGGATACCGGAACCATCTCAGGAACCAAGTGAGGTACTGAAACGTTTTTTTCAGCCAGAACATGGCTAAAATTATAAGTGAGTAAGATAGTGAGCGAAGGGATGACCTATCTACGCTAAGAATCATTTCTTTGTACCCCTTGTGCAAAACCTTATCATGTTCTCTCTCTTCTTCTCTGCTCTCCTCTTTGAGAAGAACTGATGTAATAAGAATTTTTCTATACTCACCTCTAAAATTCAAAGCCTTTGATGAGAATGTACGAAGCTTCGAAAATAGATAAACTTCTCGATTCCTTAATATATGATGCACAAATGATCCCACTTCTATAACTAGTTTCAAATGTATTACTCAATTGAAACTTAATTTCTTCCAGTTCATCCACAAGCCTTTCTTACCGCTTGTGCCTAAGCATTGAACTCACGTGAGCAATTAAATTTAATTGTGTGGCATAATGAGATTTCTTTCACCAAATGCAATATTCACAGTGTTATTGTGTAGATAATTATTACAGCTGTCTCAGCCGGGGAATCGCATTAGAGCTCCTCTTGAAACAATGGCAGCGATCTTCATAACCATTGGAATAAGCGAAAAAGACATAAACATGTTACAACATAAAAATTATAGTAGCCTCATGTGAATTAACTACTTGTACGAGAGTATAAAAACGGGATTCAGGGCATTAAAAACGAAACAAATGATTTAGAAATAATTAGTTACTGTTACGTACAACAGAGTTCATTGAGTTTCCGATAATGCCGAAGGGTAATATAATTGCTAATGAGCTCACTGATTTGTGAGAAAAAATTGTTGTATTATTTACATATTTTTAAACCAAAGGTAGAGATGTTAAGTATATAAAATGTAAGGATGTTAGATGTTAAGTAACATGAGATGAGAATATTTACTTACATTTACTTGGGGAGGCATTAAAAGCTTTGTCGCCGTTTTTCTCGAATTTTTGATTTTTTGAGTTATGACGTTCTTCCGCAAACGAACTGCATTTACGTTGATTTTTTAATAGCTTTAAGATCTTGCTTATCGGCATGAAAAATAATTGGGACAAACTAAAGCTTACTTCGATTATTGATTGCTTAGTGAGTGAAAACTATTATTTAATGCAATTACTGATTTGCAATTATATACCTATTTATGTACCTACTTCGGTGTCATTTTGATGATTAAGAAATCTATGCTAAATTGCATATTTACTATACACAATATGTATATTGTCGTTGAAAGCCGTTTTTTCTGTTTGCTAAGCTTTAACACGACTGGACCGATTTTTTTCTGTTTTTCTTAATTTTTGGTTATGGATTCTCGACCTAGGCTAAAAAAATTATTTAAATGTTTCTGTTTAAATGTTGAAAATCATTTCATATCTAACATACACGCCCACATAACAGCATTGCTCACTTGCACAGCACAAATGATAGCGCTCTGCTGCTGTTAATGCATACGGAATACAGTACAAAGCAAGAGTTATGTACGCATACATAGGGCATATTTGCTAATGTTACTGATAGTGTTGATTCTCATGTTAAATAATTAATATAATATGTTGAGATTATGGAGACACAATGTAGGGAATTATGTTGAGCCGCCCATGTTACTGTAACTGAATATTTACACACAACAACTAACATTAGCATTTGCAGTTATCTGTTAGCACTTACATTTATCTACAATTACGCGTAAAAACCCTGCTGCTGCGTTTTATTTTTTTATATATTTTTATTCTTATTTTTTTATCATCGTACGGATCAATGCGTACAGAAGAATAAAGTATTAGAATGTATGTATCACGCGTTGCCACATAGTTCTTAATTTAAAAATTATTGAAATTTTTTATAATATAAATTAGGTGCATCTACTTTTCATTAGACGAAAACTCCTATCGAAAAGAGAATCTCATGGATGCGATCGATATATTTAAATACCGAAAAATTTGCACCCAGCTATAATGAATGAAATAATTTTTAAGAATCAACGGAGAAGAAGTGATGTATACTTCGATGGATGAATCAACTGTTCATTCAGACACATTTTTTCAAAATAAAAAATAAACACAAAATATGAGAAAAAATTAACTTATCAGAATTTATTTGTCTCCCCTTTTATACAATTTTTGTCGATAAGTTAAATGTCTTTTGTTTTGTTTTTTTATATGCAAGCGAAGCCGGGTAAACCACTTAGCATAATATGCTTAGTCCTGCCATAAGTTCTGTTACAAGTTAAGTCCGTTATTGATATGAAATTATAATACTTTTTTTAATGAAGTTAGTTTTATTTAATCATTTAAATATTTAAAAAAAAATAAAATTTTTATTTGAAATGGTCACCATTTGCTTTTACCCGAGCCTTCAAACGATTAGACCATTCAGGTATTGCAGCACGCACGGTTGCCATGGATATTGACGTCGCTGCTCGAACCAAATATTATTTGAGACTCTCCACATTTCTGTGAGGTCTTCTAGAGGTCATGTTATTTAATTCTTACCACAAGCTTTATTTTAATGGATTCAGATGTGGATTTCCAGACGGCCAACTTCTGCGGCAGTGAACCAAGGAATATAGTTTTTTAGGGTAGTTTTTGCCTTAGGAACTGAAGCGAAATCTTATTGAAGAGAGAACCGCTTAAAACCATATGGCGACCAGGCTGACTTGACAAAACCTAAACGCTTCCCGACAATACCGAAAGTGGAATAAAAACAGCCGTTGTATAGGCCAGACATTACTTCTTACTTCAGAAAATACTGAAAAAGTACCTTATTTTGTTACATAACCTGAGATATAGCAAATAAGTTGTTCCTTTAGCAAAAGAGTTTGTTTTAAGAAAAGAACTCATAAATTAAATTGTACATATCCATAACACATTTATTAGACAATTACATTTTAAAGACAATTTGTCACGCATACAAAGTTCTTTAAGTAATTTAATAAAAATGTTGGTATTTTATTTTCTTTAAATGGGCATTTTAGTGCGTTTTTATATCCAAAGCTAGGCAACACTGCAGTAGCGGGAGAGAGATGTGACTGCTGAAAGCAGAAGAACATCAACAACAACCGCAATCGCGGGCAATGTGACCAGATGTTATAAAAAAGTAGAGCTAAATAAAACTGAGTGAATTATTGAACTAATTAAAAAAAAATGTATATTTTACAAAATTATAAACATTACTTTTAATTAGAACAGGCCAGAAAAATGTCATGAAGAAATAACTAAAACTACACTACTAGACAACAAAAAAATGCTAAATCAAGTTTCGAAAATGGTAATCTGGCCATACTGATGCTAAAAGCACGTAACTCATTGTCAAATTCGCTGAGAGCAAAGTAACGGTACCACGATAAGGCGCCATCTCATTATTCCTTCCAGCATGGCTACGTTTAAGCTAAATTTTAATTAAATTATATTTCTCCAATGTGCATTCATTGCACATTCATGTATGTGTGTATTCATTACACATACATGCATATGTTTGTATTCTCCAATTATTCATACCACAACTTGCTATAACACAAAAACTCCTCCCGTAACTTTCATTTAGCACGAAGCGTAGCAAATCGACAACTTCCTTCACGGAACTCGACAAACCAAGAAAAATAGTACCAGTCATTTTACTTACTTCTCAGGTAGCCAATTAAAATTGCTATAAAAAGCGACAACTAGCTCGCAGCAAACTTGCAACAGTTGCTAGATTATTGAATTTCTATAGCTTCTTTCTGCATTTATTGACCACTCAACTCGCTCAATTTCACCTACTTATTTACAAGCAATCCATCTACGATTTGCAGCGAATTCTTGCTCCATTGCACACCATCAGTCATCAATAGAGAAAAAGGAGAAAAAGAAGAAAAAACAAAACAATCGTCATAAGACAGCAGAAACCACAAGAAAGCACTTTTTTCTTTTTAATGCCACTACTGATTTTCAACTTCTTGTAATGCGATTCGCTATTTCGATTGCCAATTGTTGATGTGGTTTTTGTTGCAGTTGATGGTGGTGGGTTGTTGGTTTGCTACTTTTCACGCGCCAATGTCTATTAGATATACTCCAATTAGAAAAACTTCGATTTCTTTGTGTTTTGCTATGTTGCTGTTCTGTTTTTTGTTATTTGTTGTTATTTTTGCTTCTTTATTGCTCAATGCTTTCTAATAATTTTTGTTTGTATTTGGCCAGAGGCATTTCTTTCTTCTCTAGCTTTTTAAGTTTTTCAATGCTTCTGTTTTGTTTTTTTAATACCTTTATCTTTGCTTTACGAACGCTCTCCATTTTCATCAATTGGTAGCGGGAAAAAAACGTATTTTACACAAAGCCCAAAGCATGAAACCATGTTAATGAAAGCGGCAATAGCAGTGAGTGGCAACAGCATCTACTGTATTGCCACAATTGTGTCTATAGATCTTAGCTGAAAGCAATCGTTTCGCCACCAAGCGCTTACAAGCCAGTCTCAATGCTTTACTTTCTTTCCTCTGCGTTTGCAGCTCCGATAGATCCATCAGCATTCAATATATTTGTGTGTATGTACTTTTCGTTAGAACAGACGCTGCTGTTGACCTCAATAGCGTGCCGATCACTCAGAAGACAACTTTTATAAGCAATATGTATTTTGGATCATACACACAGGCACACATAGACAGCTGCGCACATGCAACATTCATATTTTACGCTACGTTTAATAGATACTTAATTTTTCCGGTGGGCTTTTATATGCGTGAAATTATGAAATCGATGTAAGGATATATGTGCGTATGCATGTACGTATGTATGTATGTATGTATGTATGTAAATGAGTTTTAAAGTGTTGCATGCAAATGGCAAAACCATCAAAGTTGCGCTTAGGAACACTTGCAGAGGTGTGACTTATGACTTTTATCCGTTTTAGTACTTGGCTTAAGTGACTTTTGCTGTAACTATTTCTTAGTGGGCACATATGGCCATAAACGTAATGCCACACACATAAATTATTGTAACGGATTAGCATACATAAAGGATAGAAATGAAAAATCGAATTTCGAAATAGGTGATTTTTTTTGTAGACCCGTTAGATTTACTTAGAAGAACATTCGCCTTATTAATGATTCATCCAGTTGATTGTCAAAATTTTCCCAGTGCACAGTCATCACTTACAAATATTTATCATTGCAAAGGTCTTCAATCTACCTTTAATTGGTAGGCCAAACCTTCTACATTTTTTTCTTGACAAACATAAAAAATTACTTCAAGTTTGGCACTTTGAAAGTCCGGAAAAAGGTCGCCACATAAGATTTAAGTGACAAAATAATTGTCACAAGCAGAAAGAAAAGTGCTTTCTAAATAAAGTATAATGCTAAAGTAGATATTATTTTCATTTTTTCTTTGCTTTTTAAATCCATTTGTTTTAAATATTTAGCAAAACTTGTGCTTACAACTAAGATAATATACTAGACATGCATAGAAAGCACCCAGTGATGTAACCATTTCTAGATTTTTGCTTATTAACATAATAGTTCTGTGCTTGACTTCCTGTTCAGTGTTAAAGGAGATGGAATTGAGAGTTATTTCTTCAATTAAAGGGTTTGTGTGCGATCGGAGTCTTATATTGTATGATGTGGCAAGCTTTTTTATTTCTTAAGGTGGTCTAGAGTTTTTCGATTTTTTTTTTTTTTGATATTTCAAAAATATAGGCTTTTAAGAATATTCTGTAAAATTTTTGGAAGGATATTCCCAGTATTTTCGATTCTACAGCCGTTTTAGCAGGTAGAGTCAGATTCGTCACGCGGCAGCGTCAATGGTCGGCCTGATGTTGTCAGAAAAAAAAAACTATTCAACCGAATCCTCTGAAGTTTTAATATGTTGTTCACAACATCAATGGCTACCGTCGTTACCTGACTCATATTTCAATTATTTCGTATTTTTTTGATTAAAAAATTGAAAAAGGCACGATTTTTAGAGTGTCAAATTCAAAACCGCGTCATTTTGTCATTTTTTTTTTTATTCTAGTACGAGACATATGACTACAGTCATACTGATAAATACTGTGTTCAGATAAATAGAAGAGCCAAAAGGGACAACACCGTCCAGGATCAACTAAAGCGCCATTTTTTAAATTATTAAAATTAAAAATTTTATTTCATTTTTCATTTTTGTATGTAAAAGAAGTTAAATGAAAATCCTTAAAAATTTAAATACCGTTTTAATTTTTTTTTTATTGTAAAACAAATTCCTGAATATACTCTAAATTTTCGGGCTCTAGAACACCGGGACCCCTTAAGCTATTTTTTTTATTCTGCCTTCAGTATTAAAATCAGTCGGCATGAAATGATGAGGTCAAAATGACCCCTGGCATTATTATTATTACGAGGAGATTTAGCACTGCGATCTGAAAGATCTACGAGTATTGTGCACTTTTCATTGGTTCAGAGAAATACTCTTTACATCCTTAGTAAATTTCTTTACTATTTTATTGAGTTTTATTTCCTTCTCTGGTAAAATATCCTTACCGAGGTGTTTATTCCACTTATACATCAGTGCTGGCCGCATGCTTGGCGGAATCATTTTCCTGCCTGCAGAGTCTCCAAGCCCCGTTGGGACTTTTAGGTTAGAAAGGTGATGATTTAATTATCAAAGACAACATCATTAAGATCAATCCAACATACGATGCATCCAACAACAAATACAACAACTTTACTGCAGAAGCAGGTGGTACTTCTAGAAATGGTGGAGAAATACTCGTCGTATTGTATGAAAAAATGCAATGTTTAATATAACGTGAACTATGACTCACTAGAAACATCAGCGGAAAATTGTCAAAATTTTTTCTTCGCCTAATAATATCTGCAATATATTTTGCCAAGCTGGCCACTAAAACTATAAACTATTCGATGCAAAGCTGCTGAGCTTGGAGCTGTAATAATTCACATAAATTTTCCAAAAAATGTACATATGCACATTATGTTAATATTGAAAATTAAACACTACAACGGAATCTTCAAACAAAATTATTGGAAAAACACCACCGGAAAATCAATTGCCTAATTTCGTTACAAAACACTTTAAAATGAAAAGAAATATACAAAAATCTGTAAACAAAAGAGATATGAAAAACAAAGTTGCGTGAAAGACTTTAAAATTAATTTGGAGGTGTACTTACATAAATAAAAGCATGAATAAATCCCAAGCAAAACGGAAAAAACTTGATTTTTTCACTCCACAAATTTTTGGAACATTTTTGTATTGAGCAAAAATTATGTTATCGGTGCGTACAATGACCGCAGTAGTGGCAACAAAAAAAAAAAAAAACAGAAAAAAACAACAATAGCAAAAACAAAAACTAGCTACCGCACATAAAATAAAATAAATAAATAAAAATTGCTAGCATATGTATCATACATACATACATACATATATCTATACACATATATGTACATACATACCCACATATATAGACATACATATATTATGAATTGAATTTCTTCATGCCGGGCGTGATTTATGCATAAGCAGCAATAAGTTGAAAATACATATTTTCCTTTTGTTTTAGTGAAGAAGAATTAAAGTAGTTTAAATAAAATACTGGAAATGTGTTGTCTAAATCAGTACAATACCCTGGTAGTTTGTGTATTTATCAGATAATAAAGATCGCTTTGCTGCGCAGTCACTGTGCGAAGCATATAAACATATTTATGTGAATTATAAAGCAAAATGATTAAATTATACACAAACATACACACAGATGTGCATACAAATAAATTATGCGAGTGTATTCATACTTTTGCATAGATGACTTTAAACGCCGACCGGTTAAACCATTCATTAAAGCGAACAGCACGTACTTATATGGCATATGTGGGCATGTATGCATGTAAGTGTGTATGTATGTATCTCTCATGTGAACATATTCTTCATTTCTCACCTATTCAACACATCTTCACTTTATTATTACAAAAATTATCACTTTTTTCGCTTTTAACAAAACAATAGACTTTTCAACACGCTTCAGTCGGCAAGTCATGGCCCAAAGGAAGATGTACACTCGTGCATATAAGTACATATGTAGATATATGCAAATACATACATATCTACCTGCATGCATACTAATTATACTTTTGGATATAAATCTTTATTTATTTGAATACTCATGACAAAAGTCACTTTATACAGAAAATGTTGAAATCAACCTCACATGAGAATCTTCTCACATTTTAAGTGTTGATTAAGACGTTGAGGTTTTGTAAGCGCTTTTCTTTTTTTGTTTTTTGCTGTAGGATGTACCAATTATTTTTACCTCAAAAAGGAAGTTTCAACGGTAGATCTACAAGTAGATGCGTGTTTAATTGTGAGTTGTATGAATATAAAACACCGGAAGTGGAATCAGAAGCTAGAAACTGGTACAAATAACTTAGCACTTACCATATATGAAACCTATATATACACAATTGATGAAAGACTATTGTGAATGATTGATAATTATGAATTATTACAAATTGCCCTTGAACCCCCAATTGACTGCCGAACAATTGTTATTATTATTTATTCAAAAACATAAATAAATAATAAATTTAAATTTTATTTTCTGGCACTAGCAGCTGAAGGCTAGTCCCTGTTCGTCTTATACTTAAGGAGGCAGATACCTGTAAAATTTCGACAAAAAAAAAAATTTTTTCTTTCATAAAATGTTAATATAATCCTTTAAGAATATGCCAAAAAATTTTACAACGTAAATTTAAGTATTCATCATATTATAGATTGTCAACCGTGACGACTCTATTTCTTGCGTTCGAGCGCCGTAATCGGTATAGTTACGTTGCCGACTTTTTACCTGTCTCTTGAATCTCTTCACCTTTCTACCTGTCCATTATTGAAATGGTCTCATACATTGCTGCTGGATTATTCACTGAAGGATATACATCGATTTTAGAAACAATGAACTCCTCAAATATAATAATTGGCCGACAATGTAAATCTTATGCCGAAAAACTGGATGAGAAGAGTGATTCAAGGAAATCGGCTCATTATCCTTAGAAGCTCGTAAAGCACGACAACAGCAACTAATTGAACAGAATGAGTTCTACGAGGCTTCAGAAAGACAATTATATGGCGCTGGAATTGCTGATTAATCGATAAGTCAAAAGAATCATTGAATTTTCATGTATTCAAACTTTAGACGCGTTTTTCTCAAAACTGTATTTTTCGAATTGGCGTACACGATAACTCGAAAATTTATTGACCGATCTCCCTGAAATTTTGCACACATCTTTTTTACGATATTACTTTCTATGTGAATTTACAATTTTTCGAAAATTTTTCAAAAAAATAATTTTTTCGAAGCAAATATAGTTGGAAAATTCATTTTTTTTTTTTGAACATTTTATTCCGCAATTTTTTTTTTCCATTTTGTTTTAATTCATATAGAAATTATGGCATTAATAAACAAAAAAATGTTTGGTTTTTCGTATTCAGGTCACTGACGCCGATGCTACAAAGCCCGCCGATTGAGAAGCCCCGTTGCGACCTTTCTGGAAGAATTGAGTGTATCTACATCCGCCATTTTAAATGATTAATATAAAAAACAAATTTTGTATATTATTTTAATGCATAAACAAACTTTGGCATACAGTTGAAAAAATATATTTACTTCTTCATTTTAAATAATTTTAATGAAAATCAGGGAAAATATGGCCGTTTAAAGGTAGCTGTCCCCTTAAATGAATAAATATTATAGTTATTACAGCGAATCATATTAGTGTAACTGGTGTGTCTTTTTAAAAATTTTGAAAAACTTTTTATGTTTGCTTCATTGACATTACCGAGTAGATCTTGTGGATTGGAGAACCCTATCGAATTTTTCCGTGGCTCGAGCTGTTGCTCATTGACTGGTACTTTGACTGACATGTTGTTATTTTTGCACAGCGCGCACGGAGGTTTGCCAGTTGATTCAAGTAAGCATTTGCTGGTTAACCTAGTGTGGTCGATTCCGAATTTGGTAAAGGCGACGGCTTCTCGACGTGATACAGTCGTTGGATAGAGAGGAGGAGTTTTATTGGGGTTACCCTGTTTGTAAAAGTGGATGTAATTATTCCAATTTTGAGTGCTGATGTTGGCTACTATCGAGTTGGCAACTCTTTTGATGCCTATATTGTTGTAGCATGGTGCAGTGATGAGTAACGCGCTGGTGGCAAACTTGGCTAATTCATCTGCTTTTTCATTACCACAAATGCCAAAAAGGCTTGGTATCCAGAGTAAGTTAAACGTTTTGTTGTTACTAGGGTATACCTAATTTTGCTGACTGTAGGTTCCGTGTTTTTGATGTTTTTGTAGATAGGATTACCGAAAGAGAATCAGAAGAATTAAGCGTTTTTTTGTTCTGTGCATGCTAACATGCCCAGAGAACTGCTTTCATTTCGCTACGAAGACAGATGCGTACATAGATTGGGAGAATGATAATTTTTAGAATGCTAACATTTTCTTGAACACAACTAAACGCTGTAATAGTGTCCGTAAATAAAAATTCCCATTCGTAGTATTTGTTTCCGATTGTTAGGAATTATTTTTTAAAAACTGTTGGGATTGTGAACTGCCGAGCTCTTTTAGTAGAAATATTCCATTTCATAAGCCCCTTAGTACACTAGTTTTTCAATATGGCTCTAAACCCAACTGACTCAATTAAACTCAAGAAAGAATCCACGGAAAATCTATTCGCAAAACATAAAAATTCTACAACTGCATTGTCTGGTATGTCTCTACGTTCAAGACTCACCATTAGCAACAGACTACGGCAATTTATGAACATAGTTGAATAATAATTTATCCAAGTAGATTAAGGGTGGCCAAGTGAAATACAAACCGGTTTAATACTATGCGAAAGATCTCAGCAAATCGTTGTGATAGCTGCTAACTCTGAAATTTGAAATTTGAAAAGTCGAGCCGAGATTTGGTAACTCCTAAAACACTTAGGCTAAAAAGCCCATTGTATTTAAAGCTCCGGAAAGTGAAAGGGTAGATAGTTAAGGAGGAAAGCAGAGAAGTAATAGAAGGAAAAAGATAGGGTAGAATAGAGAAATGTAGGTAGTTCTCTGTGTGAATTTTCCAGATTCTTTGGTAAATCTGAAAATATCCTCCATTTGAGAGACTCTACTATTTTCCTTCTGGACAGATATTTCCAGATCCTCCTCTAGAATTCGTTCAATTGTTGCTTCATGGATTGTATGGTATCCATCAATATAGAAAAGTATTACAAGGTAATCATGCAGTATCAATTTGTGACTCCATTCCAATTTTCTGGCGGTACGTTAGACCGACTATCATAGTTACGAACCTTACTTCAGGTATGCAGCGGTGATCATTCGGCGTGCATCGTCAAACTCTCGAGCACATTTCTTTGTGCCACTAGAGATAAGTTCCTAAAATTATCTCTTTTTTATCATTATTGTAGTGGAGTGTAAGGGCTTAATTAGGGATTTTTTAGGCAAACTGTCGTAGGCTTTTCCTACTTTAAATATTTATTCGATACATCCGCATGATTCAGAAAATGTTCCCTGGCCTAACAGTGTACGAGTATACGAAGAACAGCTGAGAATATTTACGTTCTGAACTTTGCTTACATTTCCCTCAGATTCGACGGTCCTATTTTCTCCAGCATTCTGATAAGATATCCATCACCGACATTTGACATTCGGATGTACACGGCGAAAGAAAACAAGGAAATCAGCTGGTCTACCGATACCGCTTTTAATATATTCGCCTTGAACTAAACTCCTTGTCCACAGTGTCAGTTGTTCGCGACTACTTAGGTATACATATTCGAAAGCTACTTTTTTATTATTTAAATAGTTTATGTTACAAAATGTACACAAAGAAAAGATCGAGCACATGACCTATCGACTATGCCACGAATTCAGTTGAAACTGCTACAATAAAGTGGCTTTTTGAGACAGCAGCGAGGAGAACCAAGCAGGTTTGAATTTGTTTTGGCCAGATTTTCTCAGAAAGAAATGAGAATAGCTTTGAAAGCCTTATTGAGATGCATAAGTGATTCGCTCTTTATTTATAGAAAACTTGTGTGAACCTGTTTCCGTAGGAATGCGTGTATTTTAACTGAAATCGGCGATATTTCATAACTTCTGTATTGTTTTTTATCAAATATTTCTCTTTGTAGGCAGCTCATTACACTTGAGCGTACTGTATTGGCGAACTTAGTGACAAACCTGGGCTTCTTATCGCTTTTGTGGGTCTTGCAGAGCCCTTCAGTTCCATATTAAAGTGCACTTCTAAGAAGGTGGAACACAATTTCTAGAAACGTGTTAAAAGGCCAGTGGCTTCACCCGAGTAGAAATCATATTTTTCCTTCAAGCCCCTGCAAGATCTCAGATCGTATGAGAAACCAAAGAAATGTGTGCTTATTTTCAAAGGAGGAAGAAGTTATGACTGATCGAATCATACGATAATAATAAATTGAGAAGAAACTCCGAAAGGAAAGCTCGGACGTAGAGATCGATAATACTTTTACATTTAGAGTATAAAATCCTGTCGAATTCAGACCGTAACCGAAAATTGGCTCAAAAGCTATTCTTCTCAAGGTCGCTTGTGTTCTTTACTGCGTTTTTTTTACTGATTTTAGCGGCTCTATATGTATATCGCTTCGTTAAAGAGCAAAGGGCCGTAACAAGTTTTTTCCAAGTTGTTCTATCGTAGCTGAAAGTTCTCCATTTTGATTTCCAGCTGTCTTCTTCAGGTATGAGCTGGCCCTCCTCTACGTATGGTGCTTTGTGGGTTCCATGTAATGGCTTGTCTAGCGATTTTGTCGGCGTCTTTGTGCAGCGTTTGGCCAATCTAATTCCACTTACGTTTTACAATTTCTTTATTGATCGGTGCAGTATTCCACGTTTCGTATCCATACAACAGAGTTGATTTCACGTTCGATTCGAACGGAGGGAAATGACGCGTTAGTTGCTCACTGGGCCTAGGACGCTGAAAGCTTGTATAGTTTTTTTGAGCCGATTAACGACATCTGCCGAAGAGCCACCACATTTGTCATTTTGATAGAGCCTGAATTTTTTTGAATATTGAATATATTTTTTTTTTAAAGTATAGCTGATTGCCTAATAAAAATCATATAAATCCAAATTTTAAATTTTTTGGAAAAAAAATTATAAAAAATCAAAGATTTTGAAGCATCTTAAAACTTGCACTTTATCGTACTAAAATTTAATAAACTATACAGTGAATACCAAAAATGAGTTTAGAAATTTTAGTTAAAATCCGTACAATCGGAATGAAAATTTTGTAGAATTTTTCAAATTTCTGCGGAAAATTTTAAATTTGCATTTATGTGGTTTTTAGTAGATAATAAGCTATACATTTCTACAAAAATAATGAATATTCAAAAAAATGTATCAAAATCTTTATATACTACCTTTTTGTCGTGGGGTGTATCAATATTTACTTCTCTCAAGTTTCCAACTTTAACTTCTCTTACCCGTCTCTGCAGCAATCAACGAATAATGGATATTAAATAACCAAGGTTAATTCAAAATATAGAAAAATGGTTAATAGCTTAAATTACATACTTAAAGCCAGATACAGCAGAAGATAAACAAAACCGCAAAAGCCAATGGCTTACAATTGTTCCCACTTTTTGTATGCTAATTTATTTAAAAAAAATGTTTATGATGGATGGATGCACCGCATAACAAAATGCATCAAATGTATGTCTGCATGTATGTGTAAATGTTTACAAGTGTCATTGTGTTGAATGTCAATGCGAAGCCAGGTAATACGAGACCACGAAAAGGTTCCCACCGTTAGCCACCTTAAAGCGGAGAATTAAACTAAAGCTTAATGTAATCTGTGACGCAGCGAATAAAGCTGAGACGGTTAGCGATGAAATCAACATCACAATAATGAATAACGGTAAATAGCGGTAAGTATAAAAAATGCATAAAACAGGAAACAAGGTGCTGATAGATATTTATGTTATGTTGCAGAGTGAAAATTCGCTGATCATTTTTCTTTCAATTAGAATAAGGGGAAGAATATGCAGTAAATATTTATTAAAATGGAAATAAAATAAGGTAAAAACAATTTTCAAAGCGTGCATAAAAAAGAAAAATATTTTTGTGTGTGTAATTCTATTGGGTGTTCCAGTAGGAAAGATAATTTCGATTTTTTTTTTGTGCAGGTTAGCTTCCACAGTTTGCTCTGACTCGCATTGCACGCTATTGAAATCGTAACCGAAGTGCAGAACCGCAATAAAGTTGTTTCTTTTATAACAAAATAATCAATATCCAAAAAAATTGGTCAAGGTGTTGATGTGTTACCATTTTGTCGTGGGGTCTATCAATATTTATTTCTCTCAAATTTCCAACTTTAGCTTCTCTTACCCGTCTGTGCAGCAATCAACGACTGATGGATGTTAAATAACCAAGATTTATACAAAATATAGAAAAATGTTTAGGTGACATCCAGAGTTAGCGCTGGAACAAATTCTGCAGTACTCAGACGGTTTTGGTTGTCGGTGAATTTACGCCCTAATCTTCTGCATTTCGATTTAGTTGCACTTTCTTATAGTTTTTTGTTTTTTAATTCTATGTAAAATCGATTTTTTTCACTTTGGTGGCTCAGAATCAATATAATAATATCTCGAAAACTAAGGGAGATATCAAAAAATTTTACTCCTTCATTTCGTTTTTTTTTTGTCGAGTTCTATAAGAATCCGCCATTAAATTGCGGCGCCACGGAAACAGCAGTATTGCCCCAATGGAAATGCAAAGTAGGCCCGTTTATTTTTTTATTTTTTTTCTTTTCCAAATCCTACATTTTTCCCTTAACGTGGCGAAACCGGACGCATTCTATTGAAGTATCGAATTTTGTAAGGAAATGTTCTTTGCCACGCAGCCAAGGAAATGAAGCATACGAAGACCCACTCACACATACAATAAAAAGTATGTATGTATGTAAGCACATTCACACACGCTTTTAGGCCACTATTCCGCAAAGCCGGCCACATTCTCCAAAAGGTTGCGAATAATAGTTGCATACATATGTACATACATACATATATGCACAGTAAGTTGCCACAAAACGGGTTCCCGGAACAGGTTGCCGATCGCCACGATCTTTTTCACGCAAACTCAGCCAGCCAACAGATCGAGCACCAACTAACTCGTTTTGTTAATTATTTTGCGTTTTTTTTACACTTTTTTCTTTCTTTGCTTGTACGCATCCACCTAAATGTCATTATCCTCACGTGAGCACTACTTAATGACAGTTCTACCGCACATCTTATCGCACTTCATGCGAAACTCTGCCTCGTCTTGTGGCATGTCATCACATTTTAACCGCTTTGCATTCTCTCTCTCTCTCTCTCTCTCTCTATCGCTCTCTAAATAGCTGGTTTCATTTGTTGCAGAATTCTGCGGTAGTTATTAGCCAACTGACTAACTATGCGGCTATGTTACGCATGAAATGAATTCTTAACTGCTTGCGACTCAACACAATTTTGAACGTTGCAGCACACAAAAAGAAGGAGAAAAATCGAAAATTGCATGTGACTAAAAAATTGTGTGAGTGCATGCAACGTGGCCAGCCAGACATGCAACATGAAATGCAATATGAAACCCATGAAGCATATGGCTGGTGTAAAGTGTTACCAGATGTATTGAAGAAATGTTTTTTTGATTAATTTTTTTTACTTTTCAACAGCAAGCAGTTCGGCCATTGAAAATATGAATAAAAAGCATTTTACCAGTAATAAAATTTGTCGTTGCGTTTTTGTAGAAAATTTAGTTGTTATATTTTGAAAAGAAGAACGCCTGGCAGCACCACAAAACCGCCGGCGACATGCAATTACCAATATCAGCGTTGACCCATACACATACATACATATATGCATAGGTATATAAATATATGCATTTTTTTATTTTTCACTGTTTGCATGCAACTAACCCACCACGGCAAGGCAATGGCAGCATTTGCAGCAGCGGAAGAATGAAAATGCACTCATCCTAGAAATTGTTGCATGCCACAGCGAACGCGCAAAAATCGTCCACTCACATCGTCCACACACAGTGTAGATTGAAAAAGGAGGACGAGAATACAGAAAGAAAACAAAGGTGTTGCGAAGAATTGAAAAATTGGCAGCTCATTTCATTTTTTTCTCTCTAAATACAGAAGTGAATATAAAAAACTGGAAGGCATGCACTTAAAATAGTCTCCACACGCTGGGACTCAGTCGATGGGCTGCCGGTTGCGGCCTGCGAGTCAACTGTGACAAAGCGGAGCTGGTGCTATTTACCAGAAAATATAAACCTCCACACTTTAGACTTCCCAAATTAAATAATCACATTCTCCCGCTTTCATCGGAAGTTAGGTATCTTAGAGTGATACTTGACTCCAAACTCCATTGGAAGCTACAGATTATAAATCGGGTAAAGAAGGCCAGCACAGCTTTCTGCTCCTGCAAATCTATGTTCGGCAAAAAATGGGTACTCACTCTGGTCGTGCTATGGATTTATAAGTGGTTCTGCCAATTTTAACGTATGGATGCCTGGTTTGGTGGGAAGCACTTCGGAAGGGCTGTAATATCGCATATATTAACATCACCGGTACATGTAGAACTTCCTCCAGTGCTGCCCTGAATGGCGTTTTGCTCTTACTTCCCATTGACGTTTACGTTATTTCCATCTCTGAAGGCAATCTCTCAGGGCCGTATTTCTCTGATCTTCGGACAGATCTTTCTATCCGCAAACTGGAGTTTAAGGATCGTGCCAGGGCAATCATTTCAAGCGGGCAGGAAAAAAAGGGGAAAATCTGCACCGAAGATGGTACCACTATCTTCACTGACGGCTCCAAGATAAAATTGGGGTTTTCTGTAAATCAGCCTTAAAATTACCCAATACTTTGCAGAAGTATTTGCAATCCTGCAGACATGCAAAATGCTTGAAGAACGTCGACGCAATGGTGCAGATCCAAACTAGTCAACTCCTGTAAGGAGGAGATCAAATCTATTGGACGTGGAGCCTCATTTCTTCATGCCATTTCGAAAACTCTCTAACTCCAAAATATTAAACGGAGGACTCAGAAAGTACCGGGCACTCCACGCCATTCAATTTCCAAACTCGTAGCTGTGTTTACCGGTCATTGATCTATCGGCACACAAACAGAAAAGCTGGGTTTATCATTTAGTCTCCATGGCACAAGCTGTGGAGACCTTTCAGAAAAAGAGACTGTTGAGAACTTTTAGAAAATTTCAGAAAAATCATTACAACCGCTAAAAGTACTATTTATTGTGGTTTTTGAGCTGGTTGAATAATTGGCCCGGTTTTTTTCGAAGATGAAAATGTAAGCTCTGTTACTGTCATTGGAAATCGCTGTAGACTGATTAATGGTTTTTTGTGGCCTGCACCTTAAGGAATAAACATAGCCGATCTTTATTTTCTGCAGGATGAAGCTGTAAGTCACACAACACAGGAAAGTATTGCATTAATGCGATCTTAGTTTCCTGGTCGTTTAATTTTACATTATGGTGACATAAACTGGGCGCTTAGATCATACGATCAAACTCCATTAGACTAGTTTTTGTGGAATTTTTTCAAAAGTAAAGTATTTTGAATGAAAATAGTCAAAATTAAAAGAGTCTAAATTTTGCATGTTTTATTTTAAAATAGCATCTACGCGCGTCTTTTCAAAAAGCCCTTTATAAGTTTTTAAGGAAATTCTCTATGACTTTTTTGTGTTTTTTTTTTTTTGCTTTTCTTTTTTATTTTAGTCTTGTATTTGTATATACAATTTTGTGCATCACCTTAACTAAATTTTAGCACATTTTTCTAAAGTAAATAATTACTTTTTAAATGACTTGAAAGTCGACTTTACATTTATTCAAGTGTGACTGCTCTTCCAAATTCGAGCAAACACTCCCACACTAAATATCTTTGCTGTCATATCTGGCTTCACATCGCACGCTGACACAATTTCAGACACGACTTGAATTAACTTCAGTAAAAAGAAAGAGTAATAAGAAACACAAATAACAAACACTCCCTACAACATTTCCAATTTGTTTATAAACAAAGCAGAAGTAAATAAATATTTTTGGCATTTCGCGTTGATGGCGTGGCAAATGTCAACTGCTTTAAACGACCAAAACGAATTATACCAAATCGGGCTACACATCTGTGTAAAGTGAGCACGAAAAAGGTAAAAGATGAATATATTTTTACACACACACGCACATATCTTCATGTAAATAAATTTGCCTATGAAGTGGTTTTGCCAAATTTATAAATTCGTGTTATTTATTTATTATATTTGAACTTTTGCTGAACACCGCAGATGATGCGTTAATTTATGAGCGATTCAGCTCGATAGTTGTCCTGATTCAATTTTTTATACGTACATGTTCATATGTATTCATTCAATGTGTATTCATCTATGTATATTTTTGTTACATTTTCTTCATGGTAATTTCATTTGTTAAATCACAAAACCCTTAGGTTACCATTTTTGGAAAATGATAATCAATAATGCTAATCAACGCCTCTTTAATTCTCAATCGGTAATTGAGTCACGATTTGAAATTGATGGAAAAAGTTTTTAGTAAAATTTTTTTATTTTTTAATTTTATTTTATTTTCGTGAAAAAAATGACTGTAACTTTAAACTAAAAAGTAGTTTTGTCATTAGCGTCATAGTGACGCGCATATTTCTCGTTTATCATATTTCTGCGCATGGACCTAAGTACTTAAGGCGACCCGGTGGTCTAGAAATTTCAATATTTCGATATTTCGAAAGTATAGTATCTTAAGAATATAGGTACTGTGAAATTTTTATGCGGAAATTCCCAATATTATAGCTTCTACAGCCCATTAACTTGGAAGAGGGTGGTCCGCGCGCTCCTGTACCTCAAACTTTAAACTCATTTATGTATCTCGAAACGACTTTTTTCGGCCTGATGTTATCAAAAAAAAAAACTTCAAATCACTTGAAATTTCAATAAGTTGTTCACAACATCAATGGCTATCGTCCGTATAAGAATCATATTAATATTTCAATTATTTCCTTTTTTTTATTAAAAAACTGAAAAAACTCGATATTTAGAGTGTCAAATTCAAAACCGAGGCATTTTGTTAGACATTTTTTTTTTATTCTAGTACGGCACATAGCTACAGTCATACTGATTAATAATTTTTCTGGTTCTCGTGTTTCAGATAAATAGAAGAGCCAAAATGGACAACACCGTCCAGGTCCAATTTTTGATTTTTGTATGTAAAAGAAGTTAAATAAAAAGCTTAAAAAATGTATATATCGTTTTTCATTTTTTTATTGTAAACAAACAATCCTGAAAATAACCTAAATTTTCGAGCTCTAGACAACCGGGACCCCTTGAGGGAGTTGGCATTTTCACTCACTGGCGCTCACACAACTTCACTATAAACAACATAACTATTTTGGCGTTCAAAGGTGCAGTACTTTATGTTTTTTTATTTAAGTATAAAAATAAAATTGGATGTTTAGCACATAAAGGGTGGTTAAGTTACAAGGACCGGTGTTGATTTTGAATAACATACAATTTTTTTAATAAATTAATGCCATTTCTCTTTATTATGATAATACTGGTATAGCTCAATTGCGTATGGAATAAAATATTGGTCAAATGGCCACCGCGGCCTCGGCGGCACACCTCCATCCGATGGTCCAAATTTTCGATGACGCTGAGTCATAATTGAAGTTCTATGCCGTTAATGTGCCGAATTATCTCATCCTTTAGCTCTTGAATTGTTGCTGGTTTATCAATGTACACCTTTTCTTTCAAATAACCCCAAAGAAAGAAGTCCAACGGTGTCGTTGACGTTTAGGTGTGGTTCACATTCAACATCGGCCCTTGAAATTTAACCACCCTTTATAAGGTTTTTTGAATTTTTTTTCGAAGTCTATGAGAAGTCGGTAAAAATTCAGTTATTTATTGAAACAAATTTTTTTTCATATTTTTCGATCATTTACAAACACATAGGTTGAAAAGTCTCGGGCCTTACAAAGGGTTTTTCGTTTTTTGTTCAAAATTGGTTTTATTTATCAACGAATATTATGAAATTTTAACAGCCGTCTTTTTAAGGTTAGCACCAACTGAAAAAAGAGGTGAATGCAATAATACTAGTTCCATCTCCGTGTTAGGCCCGGGACTTTTTGGCCCACGTGTTATAAAGAAAGTTCAAGTAAGAATACTCAAATTTCTGGCAGTTTGCGTATTTATGTAAATAAGTTTAGGGTGATTGCCGAAAGTTGTCGACTTTTACATCCGATGCTTATTTTTATTGCTATCTACTTGAAGCGTAGAATGCAATATTACGGTCCGATCGGTGTAACTTGTGAGGTAAAAATTACACTAAGCTACTTACATACATACATGTGGGATGAAATAAAATTTAAATATATTATTTTCTGAATTTTTTTTATGTCCACAAAGAAACCGACTGAGAATAGTAGGCTGCTTTATTTTGCGAAGTAAAGTGTCGGACTCAGATGCTAAGTCTGTTAAGAAACCAAAAAACAAATACCGAAAGAACTTTACACATTTTCTGAACAAATTTGGGCATCGCTAATGTAGATACATATATATATGTTTGTATGTATGTGCATGTCTGAATGTATTTTCCGGCAATAAAATTACTTTCAATTTTCATAGTCGCGTAATTTAAATAATCTTAGTATATGAGTTTGTAAATTGAATGGTGGCAGAGAATGACTCATTTTTTGTCATTCCTAAAGGCAGCTGATTTAATTTCTTTTCTAAGCTCGAAGTATGCGAACAAATTAGTTAAGCATCCAACAGTTACCAAACTAGTTTTGCAAAGTTAAGATTCAGCTCATGTCTTGCAATTAATGCTAGAAAATCTTAATAAAACTAACAAAATTTTTAGTGCTACTTCAAATATTTTTAATTCGTAGATAAAAAATTGGCACCTTTTATCAGAGTTAATATCAGTTTTTGCACGCGCAGTATGTAAAAATATGAAATTTTAATTTAATTAAAAAGTCAAACAAAAAATGGAAAATCAAATGCTTACTCACTTTTTTGACATTATCCTTCGAAGATAACGTAAAAAATATCCGCTAGTCGCTACCGTAAAATTTCATTTGGAAATTTGTTTCGTAAATCCACATAAAAATGCTTCCAAAATGATAGAAGTGTTTTTGATGGAATATGATGGGTTGAATTTTGGTTGAAAACTGTGTTTTGCTGAAGTTGATGTGATGTTTGGAGGAGAAAATGTTGTTAAAAATCTCGTTTTTTCTTTGTAGATGTAAGTAAGGAGGATGATTGAGTTATTGATTAGTCAGTTGGTGATGAATGAAATACTGTTTTGTTGTTGTTGTTATTATTATTATTACATATTCGCATATGTAGGTTTATTAAGAATTTTACGTACTTTCAACAGCAGACTGATGAAATATGATTACAAAAAATAGAATCGGCGACGTTCTGCCTGCTATTTTTAATGATACGTTTTAGTTGTTTTTATTTTTTTTTTATTATGTTTTTTTTTTAAGAATTGCTGTTACTTTTGTTTTTACTTACTGATTAGTAAAATATTTTTTTAATTTTTTTTTAGAATTGTTGGTATTTTTTTACTAACTTATAAAAAAATGTTTTTTTTTTGTTACTTTTTTTAATTTCTAACACATTTTCTCTCTTTTTTTAGTATTTAGTATGAATTTGTGTTGTTATTTAAAACTCACGCAATTAGCACATTTTTTATTTACTTCTCTAATTCGCATACGCATTTCGGCTATTTTAGGTCACAGCCAGAAAACCAGCTAAGGAAGACTTCACAAGTAATTCAACACGCGAAAATTAGAGATAAATGTAAATTTGGCACATTATGTATGTATGTACACAAAAAATTTATAAAAATTTCGATATCTCTGTATGTACATATATACGTAGCTATTCTTCACGTTTTTTTATGACTTGTACTTTTTCCAGTTTTTATTTGCATTTTTAAACGATTTATCTTTACTAAAGAAGAATTGACTGTTTCTTTCAAACTTTCCATCACTTTTTTTCTTAAATTTACTTAATAACCATTTTTTAGAAACTTTTCACTTCTTCAAGAATAATTACTTTTAGGCTAAAACGTTTGAACACGAACTTTGTGACGCATTTTTGGCTTTGCGCTATTTTTCTTTTAAGATTTATGCCATGCACTCTACATGCCTTTGCTTTTTGTTGTATCGCATAGCACACACTCTTCTACCCGCGTTCGCGCAATCCTTTGCTAGAATTCCAACTAACTAACGTTTTCCGAAAATCAAGTTGCGCTTAAGTTCAACGTTAAAAAGTAACTGATTGACTACCAAGTCTACGCTCAAGCCGCCGATCCCCGCATTGGTAAGATCGCTTTACACTCTCCCGGCTGGGCACTTTCTTAACATCAGTCTTGTTTTAGTCGTTTGTCTAACCAAAAAGACCGGCTTCAACAATTCCAAGCGCATTGCCAGTTTGTTAGCTGTTAGTTGTTGGAATCGCGTACGACAGACTAAACAAATACACTCATTTCTAATTACCTTTACTCCCGGCCAGTCTAATACTTAAATATCATTAATTTCAAATGCTCTCAGTTGTTCCAACTCTCTCATACATCCCATGCTGAAGCTTGTTTCACCTGGGGCTGATCGTTGAGCGCGCTTAGCCTGTGTGATTGTGTGTGTTTTGTTGGTATTCCCAATGGGTTTATCGTATGTTCGATTGTGTTCGCTCCGCTTGCGTTGGCACTCGAACATGTTCGTTCGCTGTGCATAATCTTATTTGCTGTCTAGCCGGGCTTTTCGACGCGCTAAGAAACTGGTTAGTTGGCTTACATAAAAAGCGGTCGCCTCACTTTGGATATTCCTGATTCTTAAGTATTGTTCTAACAGACCGTACGTGCCACACTAATAGCCATCGTGGCTTACGAGGTACGAGAAATCGACACGACATTGACTTTTTGAAAGCTATGTATGAGCAAGAAGAAAATTACATACATACATACGCACATATATGAGCACATATGAAGCATAAGAGTAAAAGAAGACACGACAATTTGCTTGAGTATGTGGCCCAGTCTTTGCTAGAGGCAATGACATGGCAAAGGCTTAGTTGGCAGAAAAATTTTATTTGCAAAATAAAAGAAGGCGCATTCATTGAACAATTTCATGGTTTTGGGAATTGAAGTTCATTAAAAAATATTTGACAAACTTAAGCGAAATTTTGTCAGATTTGTAAAAATATTTTAGTTTATGGGCTATTCCTGTCTTTTTGCGAGATGTTTTAAACCTGTCTAATTCTAACCACAGAGTATAAAATTCATGCCAGATTCTGAAAATCAAATCCGAAAAAGTAGAGCTCTGAGCACACTCTAGAATGCATGTTTAAAAATGCTGCAGCTATCAGATCTCAGATCACTTTAAAAAGTTTGAAAGCTTACAGCTGTGCAGTTATGTGATCTTCTTGGGTATTTCATAACATTTCAAATACCTTTCGTCAACACGTCTGAATCTAAGTATGGGATGGTATACAGTCTGTGTCAGAAGAAAGAAGAAAAGAACCGCCAGCGCTAACTCAGGTTAGTGTCGTTCGAAACTTTCCCGTAAGCGACACCAAACAAAGGTAGCAACTTAAAAACCCCAACTTATTGAAATAGATGTGAAAGCCATAGCCGAATTTGTTGTTGCGTGACTGCTACTCGGAAGTGCACAACTTCGAGTCTGCGAGCATGAAACATCCAATGACAGAAAAAATATTTCTCTAGAAACGGTCGCCTCTCGCCAGGCAATGGCAAACCTCCGAGTATATTTCTGCCATGAAAAAGCTCCTCATAAGAAAAAACGTCTTTAACCGTGCGGAGTCCGCAAAAAATTGTAGGTCCCTTTATTTGTGGGAGAACATCAATGCAGCAACCATTACCTTGGGACTGTGAAGGTGCTGTTGATGTTTTAATAGTGGGTTGTGTTCTTTAGGTGGCCCATAGCGGCAATTTTGCTTATTTGTACTGCCATTTAAATGAAAATTGGTTTCATCATTCCAAAATATAGCGCTTACCGTACGAAATCGTTCCAACATTGTTTCGCAGAAATTTTTGCGCAAATTGTAATCGGTAAGCTTAAGCAGCTTAAACGCGATTTGAATTTCGAAGGGGTGAAGTCTAAGATTCTTCCTCAATATATCCAGCACAATAATTTTTGGAAGTACCAGGGCAGCCTCTCTCTTGCGCATAGACTGACGCAAATAATCGCGCAAACTTGTAGCAACCAGTTTAAGATTTTCATTTGTTCTTGATGCTCGGCTGGGCCCCGGCTGTGGTCGGTGGCAAAAAGAACTTGTTGCTTGAATCCTTCGCATCCACGAATGAATCAAATCTTCACTTGAGGCTTCACATAAACGTCGAATATTGTAAAATCTACACACGAATCATTGGCCTCGAAATTATAATTTACAGCCCGCGCAGCTTGCCCCTCCTGAGGACAACATTTAACAATCTTGTTCAGGGAAAAAAACAAACTCATTGCTATTTTTGAACTCGCCCGAAATAGTTATAGTGACCCGCCCGCATAGTTAAAGTGTCAGTCCAAGTAGAAGAAACAAAAACAACTAGGAAAGTTTACGTAATATTGATTGAATACAAACTATCCCGGAATGTGATTTCGAAATAACTTCATTGCAACCAAAAGACTTGAATCAATCACTGAGAATAACCATCTCCATTACTAACATTTAGCTGAAAAGGTCTTTTGTCTAGAACAGAGGAAACATAAAACCTAAAATGCGTAACGTGTAAGAATTTTAATGGATTTTTTTCGACTACAAAGCCAAATGGTGTATCTCCTCCATAGCAAATCATAGAAAAGAACAAAAAAGTTTACAGTCAAACCAACATCACAACACAAAAAGCAGCAAGCAGATCAACTGGCCAGCCAAACGGTCAAGCGATAGTGGGAGAGACAAGAGATGTAGTACTCATACGAAAGAGATGTGTCCATAAAGAGTCGATGTATTGCAACAGTTAAATTTATTGGCAACACGTTGCGGGAAACTGTTAAAGAAAGATATGACAAAGAAAACAAAACAGGTGATAACAAAACGCAAAAAAAAGATATATTTTATAGGCAAGAAGTCAGAGAAACACTGAGGTCATGAAAAGAACAGAAGCGACGGTCATAATGGACTAAGAAAATATAAAAATTAAGAAAAGCAAGTTGAGTTGGAGCATACAAGGGACCACTGCTGAAAATTCCAAAATACAAGTCACTACAGCAACTTGCATAGAGTGGACAGCAGACTACGGTAGACAACGATATGATCCGTGAAAATAACCTAGCAGTAAATTTTTCTATTCCAATGTCAAGCTTTAACAACAAATATCATACTTTCAACTCGCAGTTGAGATAAGACTAAGTTCAAACCTTGTTGTTTAAATGCCTAAACAGTATACAAGCTTTCTCTAATAGCGGATGAGCCCGGTGGTGAACGAGAACAAAATGAAGAACCTTATGTCATCAAACAAACACTTGCGTATCGCCACCCACGTCACTGTTGACAATTATGATTCCGAGGTTGTAAGTGACTTTATTTATCTAGGAACCAGCATTAACACCACTTGCGTGGACTTTTACATATGGAACCATCTTTCTGGGAAAGATTTTCTGAGCAGATTCTGTGGAAGATTTTTTGATCTTTGCACATTGACGACGGCGGGTATCGTAGGCGTATGACGACAAAGACACATCACAGCGAACAAAGATTCAGATTTGAATGGATACAAATGATGCGACTCTGAAAGTATTCGAGCTCGTGGTAGCAGAGGAAGAGGAAGGCCTTCTCTGTGTTGGATTAATCAGGTGAAGAAGGACTTGTCCTCACTTGGTATGTCCAACTGGCGCTGGCTAGCGCGAGGAAGAAATGACTGGCGCGCTTTGTTAAACTCGGCCAAAATCGCGTAAGCGGTTATCGCGCCAATCAAGAAGAAGAAGAAAATAAGTTTCGCTGCTCTCAAGGCTATCCCGAGAGAAAAAGTTTTTGACTGAAAATACCCCTCACTATGTGTGAATATCCTAGCTACATATGCACGGAGTATCATTTTTCTATGCATTATATATGATACGAGTTACATTATTACCCATTTTCCAGTTCATAATGAAAAAATGAAAAGTTTTATTATGGGTTTACAAATTCTCAATGTGAACTCACATATATATTTCCACTAGAATTTTATACTTTCTCATTTTGATTTATATTTTCTCATTTCAACTTTCATTTCTCAACTGCAATTTACGCATTCTCAATTTCAATTTACACTTTCTTCGTTCTCGATATAATACAGGGTTTTCCATACGAGGTGTTATTTTGATATTCAAAGAAAAATGATATTTTTTAATATAAATGATCGGATGTTTATTTCATTATAAAGAGGAAGGTATGCCGTTAATAATTGAAAATAACATCAGGCAATTGACCACCATGACCACGCTTACCGGACAATATCCTTTTAATAAAATTTTCCATAACCGAATTACAAAGTGGCTGCCCTATGTCCTCGATAGCCTCTCGAAATCCTTCTTTGAGGTCTTGAATCGACCTCGTGCTGTTAGCGTAAACCTTCTCTTTCACGTGACGCCAAAGAAAAAAGTCACAAGGTGTTAAATCACAAGATCTCGGTGGCCAATTGTGATCACCTCTTCGAGAGATAACACGGTCCGAAAACTTTTCCCGTAAAAGATCCATAGTTTCGCTACTTGTGTGGCACGCCTTGTTGAAAATAAAAGTTGTCCAGATCAATACCATCCAATTCCAGCCATAAAAGCTCGTTAATCATCTCTCCTGATTAACACCTAACACCTGTTATTGGAAACCCCTTTATTACATTTTCTCATTATCATCCTACATTTTCGCATTTCGAACTTGATAAGGTGTAGTGTTATTGAGAAAGTACCGTATAGAGCCATCTTCATTCACCAGATTGTTTCAGAGTCGGAATTTCCGCACACTCAATGCACTGCCGATGTCCGCTATCAAATTAACATCTAAATTGATAGTAAAAAGTATTGCACAAAATCGCAATGCAGACAACGTCGTGAGCTGAGTGAAAATTAAGATCAATACCGAACCACCTAACAGCTATTTTAAACTAGTTTTTAAGTAGGTACGAAATAAGTAGTATGTAACTACTCTTGTTGTGGGGTTGTTTAATTTTCTGCTGCTGTCTATGGCCAGCATATTTATGTATTGTATGTATGTATACACAACTATAAGCGCCAAACGTAGGTATGTACGCAGTTCTTGGTACTGCGTTCGCTTGTGGGCTCCTTCATATATCATTAATTCAATGGGGCATTCAAGGTAACAAGAAACGCTGTCGCCGCAAGGAAGGCCTTGCCTTAAGGTGTTTAAGAATGATACACCCAAAGATATCGGACTCTTACCGTTGCCTGTGCAAGTGTGCGTGGTAATCTGGTAAATTGTTTGCTTCTTTGCCCACACACACATACGCACACAGCAGCGTGCTCGAAGAATTCTTTTGTGATAATTAGGTAAGCGATTTGGTGGATACTACAATTGGTTTCGTTTGATTTCAGGTGTGATAAACAACAGTAATTGGAAATGAATGGTTGAGATATGAGTAAATGATCATTTGTTTCTTTTATTGTTTTTTTTTTTTTCTATTAGCTGTGTTTGATAAAGTACTTAGTGCGAACTTACACACACACATACTTATACTGGGATGATTGATGGAAATACAAGTGTGTGATGTGTGATTAAATTTAATTCCAGGCTTAGTGTATGTACGTATTAGGATGGCTCGAAAAAAATGCTTTCTTGATGCCACCCCTTTGTTGTTCTATGGTCAAGGAAATGAGACACCCAAATATTATTTTTTTATTTAATAATTCATTCTTCTCTTTTACTTTCTCTTCACAAATGTTCATAAAGCATAGCTTTTTATATTGAAAAAAAATATTTATCTCGTTTTTTTTATTTTTGGTATCAAGCGTTGAGGGCAAAAACTTAAACAATTCCGTCCCATTTTGAGGCCAAGGTACAAATTTCGGGGAAAAATGATTTTTTGGGTCATCTTCTTACACATGTAATGGGTGATCAATATAGAGGAATCGGACTTGAAATAAAACAACAAAAATTCAAATTGATTGGGAAATCTTTGTTATTTTTGTGTAGAATCATTCATGACATTTATTTTTTAAAGACAATCCCTTCCAAATGTTGACCGCAACTGCGTCATAATTCGGCCGTCCGTAAACCCCAATTTTTAATGACTCGCTGGAGGACTTCTATCGGTATCTCTTGAATAACTTTAATACTGTCGGCTCCAAATGCCTCAATCGAAAGCTGGTTTATCTAAAAAGCATTTAGACTTTACATACCCTCTTGATGGAAAATCCACTGGTCCGCAACAAGAGATAAATGTGTCACCGAAACGACTACGCGGTAAATCCATTGCTTCACGGGCTGTATGGAAAGTAGCACCATCCGCTCCTTGTTGGGCCCAAATGTTGTGAAGATCACATACTTCAATTTCCGACATTAAAAAAATGTTTATCATGGCGCGATAGCGTTCGCCATTCCCTGTTACTTTGATGCCAGCCTCGTCTTTGACAGTAGTCACGCATGATCAGTCAAAAAAGCTCTATTGGAAAATGTATCTCCAATCCGATCACCTTTTTTACGAGGTGTGTTCAAAGTAATCCCCATGAAACACTATACACTTGTGCCAACGTTTTTTCAAATCTTCGAAGCACTTCATTCATTCATTTCAATCATTTTATCTTGTTCAGCTCCTCCTTCGATGCCGTCTTTATCTCATCAATCGTAGCGTAGCGTCGTCCTTTCATGGGGCTCTTCAGTTTCGGGAACAAGAAAGCCACAGGGGGCCAGATCTGGGGACTACGGTGGCTGTGGCATCATTAGTGTGTAGTTTTTGTCCAAAAAGTCTCGTACAAGCAACGATGTGTGAGCAGGGCCGTTGTCGTGATGGAATAGCCAATTTTTGGTCTTCCACAAATCCGGGCGTTTCTGGCGGATTGCTTCACCCAAATTGCGCATTACTTGCAGGTAATATTCCTTATTGACCGTTTTACCCTGTGGCAAGAACTCGTGATGCACAACGCGCCTGCAATCGAAGAAAACGGTAATCAAAACTTTTACATTCGACCGAACTTGGCGCGCTTTTATCGGTTCGTGTGGCAGCTTCCATTGAGATTATTGAGCTTTGGTTTGCACGTCATAACCATTAACCCACGATTCGTCACCAGTTATGACCCTCTGGAGCAAATTGGGTCGTCGCGGACAGAGTCAAACATATTATTAGCAATGCTTATGCGATGCTGCTTTTGGTCGAAATTGAGCAGTTTTGGTACGAATTTTGCGGCGGCCCGTCTCATGCCCAAATCATTGAAAAAATCGAATGGCACAAGCTAATCGATATGTCTAGGTCCTCAGCGACTTCTCTAACGGTGATTCGACGATTGGCCAATACCATTTTTTTCACTTCATCAATTTTTCCATCTGTTGTTGAGGTGCTCGGGCGTTCGGCACGCCTTTCGTCATTCACATTTTCTCGGCCTTCTGAGAACATTTCGTACCACCGATAAACGTTGCTTTGGTCCAAAGTAGCTCCTCCGTATGACTCAGTCAACATTCGGAATGCATCCGCGCACTTAATTTCGTTTTTCATACAAAATTTGATACAGGTTCTTTGATCCATCTTTTTGAATAGGTAAAAATCGAAGACGAGCCGAAACACGTGGAAGCAAAGCAGCTGTCAACAAATAACTGAACATTCAAAATGGCGAACTCGGCGACATGAGTGAGAGACATAAGTACCAACATATCGCCACAAAAAAATCGAAATTCGAATATACGTAACCTGTGATAATTCAAAATTCGTGATACTTTTTAAGCATACCTCCTATACCACCTTGATCAAAAGATTCCCGGAATATATTCTGAAATCTCAAAATATAACTTCATTTCTCAAAAGTGGTATTGCCGCCTTCAAAGTACTCTCCATAAACCACAACGCACTTACGTCAGCGTTTCATCCAGCTCTCGAAAGATTTCTGAAACTCTATTTTCGGTATAAAGCTTCCGTCTTCGGGTTTTCCATTACTTCCTTTCGGCTGTTAAAACGCGTTCCCCGTAGTGGTTTTTTGACTCGATCAAGCAGAAAAGCAATCGCAGGTATTCGTTTCGTTATTGCTCAAAAATTCACTGATAATGATGGTAAAATCCACGAGTTGCTTTCCCACAAATCCTTTCCTTTTTGGCGAATTGTTTCACGAAAACGTCTCATAATGCGCAAAGTCCTTAGTCCTTATTAACTGTTTGACCTTTTAGCGAAAATTCGAGATGGGCAGTACCGCTATAATCCATAAAAAACATAAGCATCACTTTCTTTTTTTTACTGAAAACCACGTGTTTTTGTTTTGGCCTTGGTTCATTCGGAGCTCTTTACTTACTCGGACTTACAGAACTCAAATCAGTTGACTTAGAGCCTCACCTGGCGGTTGTTCGGGGAAATGTTTGGTGAAGGTGGTAAACTATCTTTATCAACGATATTTTGGTGTTGAAAGTAGGCGAAATCGGCCAAAATCCACATCCACCTCGCATAAAACACCAATTTTCAAAAAAGAACAAAAAAACCGCTGTTATAAATAAAGCAAAATTACTCAAATTTGTTAAAAATAATGAATCTAAGAAAAGGAATTCTAAGCAAGTAAAATTTAGGAAAATGGGCTGTGCCTCCCTGACGACTTTACCTCATCTTATGATCGTCTTATGATCGTCTTATGACGTGGTTAACATGGCTGGTGAAATTCAGCTTAGAGTCGAAAAAAAAAAAAAAAAAATCATATGCGCATAAGACGATCATATGCGCATTCCCATGGCAGCCGGTTCTACGTACCGGAATGACTCGGGTTTTTCCCGACCAAGGGCTGCCGCCCCAGTATACTAGCCCTGTCTAGTGAAACCCATACCATCCCTCGCCTTACGTCACAGGAGCAAACTCCCGCAGCAATCCTGCTCCAAATACTTCTCCTCAGAGCTGGAATCGAATCCAACCCTGGGCCAGAAGTATTCTACTGCTGCGTCTGCCACAAACGGCTTCACCCGAACTCCACCTCGGTTAGGTGCAACGGGTGGAGCCACCTTAAGACCTGCTCGGGTCTTAAGTCACATAGGGAGTGGTCCACACGGTATGTGGCCAAGTGTTGCTCCCGCCAGCAGGCGTCTGATGCCTCCACGGCTAACACACCCCCTGATAGGCCGGCACTACCAACCGCCACCACCACAAACACCTCCACGGTGAGGAGCCTATCGGAGCAACACAACTCCCCTTCAACCCCTCCCCTTCCTTCCAGCTCCAACCCCAGTGCGGGGACAAACCAGCAGCTCCTGGTCCCCCGCACAGTCTGTTCCGTGTGTCAGGCCGTAATACCTCGGAATCTGGTAACAGTCAAGTGCAATTCCTGCAATGGCTGGTGCCATTTTCGGAGATGTTCCGGCCTGCGCACCACCCGTGAGTGGACAACTGCCTACGTTGCCCCCTGCTGCAGAGCTCTGCACCCACAACCGCCCTCGGAGGCGCGGCCGCCCACCACCATCAGGCCGCAACAGCCACAGTGGATTGCGCAGCAGGCCCAACGCAGACAACACCACGCGTCCCTCACCCCCGGATTACACTGACCTCACCGAGAAGCTTCAAGCTTCTCCAACTAAACTGCAACGGACTTACGAGTAAGGTCGACGAGATAGTCGACTTTATGAGCCGGCACAGTATCAAGATAGCTGCGGTCCAAGAAACAAAGTTGTACGCTAGGTCATCTCTGATCACCAGGGATGGCTATAACGTGCACAGACGTGATCGCGAGCGAGACAATGGTGGTGGCCTAGCGTTTATAGTCCACCACACTGTGCAGTATCGTCTTATCGATGAAGGAATCGACCGCAGGGACAGCACCTTAGAATGTCAAGGCATAGCTGTCCGGTCAGGCGATTCCGAGCTCGAAAAATTTAATATATATATATACCCCCTGTCACCTGCTGCCCGGCAGGATATCACCCTGATATAGGTGCGCTCCTCAGAGGTGAAAACCGATTGGTTGTAGGTGACTTTAATGCGCATCACGATCTTTGGCATTCAAGCCTGTCAAATGATCGTAGGGGACAGAAACTGGCAGAGCAGATAGACGACTCGACATTCAGCACAGTAAACGACGACGCCCCCACCAGGGTAGTGGGCAATTGCAGCAGCTCGCCTGACCTAACAATTGCTAGCGCTGGTCTGATAAATAGCATAACGTGGCGACCTATGCTATCGCTTGCATCAGACCACTTGCCCATTATCGTCTCGATCGAGAGACCTGCCGACTTCGTTTCCGCGAATCACCGGTCCTATTTTAACTTTAAAAAAGCTAATTGGGCCGGCTTCACGGAATTTACTGAGGACACCTTCGCCGCTCTTCCCATCCCCACTGATGTGCGCGTAGGCGAACGCGCATTCCGCAAGGTGCTCACTGCTGCTGCGGCTCGCTTCATTCCTGCTGGAAGTTATAAGGACATTCGTCCTCATTTCCCAGCCGAAGCAGCCAGTTTAGCGAATGAGCGTGATCACCTACGCCAGGCCGATCCCGGGGATCCCCGCATAAGGGATCTCAATTTGGAGATCCGGCAACTGGTAAACCAGCATAAGCGGGCTCAGCAAGCAGTTCCTGCTCGGATGTTACCATAGGTCTCATCCCTGCAGACACCTGCTTGAGCCCGAGCCGCCTCCCAGGCACGTCAGGAGACACCTCTTTGACTACGCTGGCGATATCCAGGACAAGACCGACCGTAACCTACTGGACCGGACAGTATTTAGACAGTCTATAAACGACATTCACCGGGAGACCGTTACCACCTTCTTGAACTCCCGTCCCGTGAATGCCGTAATCGGAGTCCAACCACCACCCATCGCAGATGAAGAGCTCCAGCTTCCCCGTGAGACCCGTGTAACACTGGCACAACTACGTTCTGGATACTGTAGCAGGTTAAACTCCTACTTATCCAGAATCGACCCCGACATACCAAACACATGTCCGGCATGCGAAGGTACCCCGCACGACACTAACCACCTCTTCACATGCCTCCTCAAACCGACTCATCTAACCCCCCTCTCCCTTTGGACCCAACCTGTCGAAAAAGCATGTTTCCTGGGCCTACCCTTAGATGAGCTAGACGAAGACGAACGATGATATGACTACACTGACAGGGCTACCTATGCTGTTAACAACAACAACAACAACGATCATATGCGATGCTAGCATTCGTACGCCGTAATTGTTCTGCATTTACTAACCCATACACTCTCAAAACATTGTATTGTGCTTTTGTTAGATCAAGATTAGAGTATGCCGCTATTATTTGGAGACCGTACCAAATAGGTCTGTCTAATCAGATTGAGAGAGTTCAGAAAGTATTTCTTCGTTTTGCGCTCCGATCTTTAAACTTTTCTGAACCTGTACCATCGTACCGCTCTCGATGTTTATTGATTGACTTAAAACCTCTTGATAGCAGACGATCTATTCTATCGTGCTCGTTTATTATTCGTATCATTTCTGGATCTATTGATTGTCCTTCCCTTTTAAGTAAAATTCAATTTAATATACCCAATATGAGGCTCCGACAGTACGAAACCTTTAAAATAGGCTTCTCGAGAACCAACTATGGGGTGAATGCTCCGATTCCTAGGGCATGTGCAGATTTAAATATGTTTTTCAATTCTTCCGGTGCTGATTTTACATGGCCGTATGGGATCTTAGTCAATCATCTTAAATCGTTCTTTTCTTAGTAACTACTAAACTATTGTACATTAGCTTAATATAGTCTGTAAGAATGTATCCATTTAAAGACAATAAATAAATAAACTTGGTACACGTATTGGGCCGCATTTCATTCAGATCCAATATAAGGCCTCTTCTATTCGCCATTTCTCTGATCGCTTTTGCATGCGAAAGCAACAACAAAGTTACCGGGGAAGATTCGCCGTTAG
>JAYXIM010008006.1:0-12528 GCA_037575425.1 Anastrepha fraterculus
AGTCTTGCGTTGGTTTCGTTAATCTATTTGATTTCTGACAGGGTAGGTGATTAATCTTCCGCTACCAGTCCTAAGTAGTGTGAATGTCCACCTGTCGTTGCTTCTTGCTGCTTGAAGCGCCATCTGTGTGTCACGTTTTTCTGGCAGAAGGATCAGATGGTTGAGGACTTCGCTAAATTTGCTGCGTCTGCGCTATTACCGCGATTGCCCGCTTCCTCTTACTGGCGCCACTTTCGCAATGTGTAACTGTGTTATCTATTTTCTTTGTTTTTTGTTTTGCTTGCTTTAGCAGCCACAGCGCAAGAAACTTTTGTGCGGGAGTAAGGATTGGAAGGATAAGGTTCTTGGAGTTAAAGAATGAAATTATTATAATTATATAATTGTTATTATTATTAATTTTTTTTTTTGTATTTTATTTATGTGTTTATTTATTTTTTATTATTTTATAGAAGTAAGTTTGGAAGAGTGCGAGGATCGTGCTTTACGTGGGCAAACTTTGTTTCAAAAACTATTACAAAGAAGACAAGTGCAGATTTCATCCTTTAAAAGTTATTTCCTTTAAATGTTGACCGTTAAGTCGAATACAGTTTTATAGTCTGGCCTTCCTACTCCGCGTTACTCACTGGGGAAGTGATGTCGGGACGCCATAAGTCGCAAACGATATTTTGTTTTAGTCATAAGATGGTCGCGGATTTTTTCCATAGACTTAATTTTTGAGGTACTTCTGCGGAAAAAATTCATAGGAGTAAGATTCGGCGACCTGGGTGATCAAAATATGCCACCGAAATGACTTATCAGTTGGTCTCTCTGGCCGTATACGGCATGGCACCATCTTCTTGAAATCGTGCGTATTTCCTGAAGGAAGAGTGTTCTTTCAGTATTGGCAGAAAACAATTCGTTCGGCATGCACCGATAAGATATATTCGAATTTGCTGCGAGACACATAAAAAATATATTCGAATTATTTCGCTGCGAGACAATGCACACCAAACCTCTTTATATTAACATCCAGTTTATCTATTCGGTGCTCGCTGTAGCCGAATGAGTTGATGCGAGACTACGTTCGACTCACCGTGCATGACATACCAGAATGATATTAGAAAAAGTGGTTTTTAATAGCGCAATGCACCTCAGCAGGCAATGGCAAGCCTCCGAGTGTATTTTTGCCATGAAAAAGCTCCTCATAAAAAACCATCTGCCGCTCGGGATCGTCTTGAAACTATATATATATAAATCGCCTATTTATGGAATGTAAGGTCGATTTTACTTTACGAATTCATGCGGTAAGTTCTCAGTAGTTGGTGCGCACCGAATTTATAAGAGATCTGAAAAAGTGATTGGGGCAAATTTATCCCAGTGTGTAGTTGACGTACCTTTTTCTACTATATATACAGTCAATATCAAAAGAAGAGAAAGAAAATGTACACCATATATTGACATGTCTAGAACATTGTCATCGTCGTTAAAATAAACTATTTGAGCATCCAAATCAGACAAAAAATTGTCCACCCAGGTTTCGTTTAGAAACCGACTTCAAGACCATTGCCATTATGGCTCTAAAAACAAATCAGAGCATTAACTCTGTTTGTCGAAAAAAGTTTATGAATTGGTGTACACCTTACCTGTGCCACAGTCCAGCAAAATAAATTTTTTTCGCCCATGCGCTTTTGCTCCACTTAAATTCGGTAAAAATAGGTACAGACGTATGCAAATAAATTTGCATGAATACGTACGACAAAAATTTAAACAGGTACTATAAGATACTCACTTGAGAAAATCGCCTGTGGTTGGACGCAAAACAATCGCACAGGGATATTGCGAGGCACGTATGAACGGATAAGGCAAACGAAAAGGCAGCAATCGTGTAGAGCCAACGATGCCACAGCTAACACCACCACCACCTTTTCGACCGCTGACAGCGCCGCCAGCGCCGTTGTAACCATTGCTGCCCAATTCATTATTACAAGCATCTCCCTCGTCCTCCTCGTCGGCGGCACCTCCGGCACCGTTATCGCCACCAACATCATCGCCAGTGTCTAATACTTGTTTACATTTGGGGCAGCGATGAGGCAAATGAAAGCAGAAAACTTTTACGTTGCAATGATGAAAGCACAAAATGCCCGGATCTGAGGTAATCGTTGTTATTGGTGTTGCTATTCCTGTTGCTGTTGCTGTTGCTATTGTTGAGGACATCGTTGCTATGGATGGTGTGCCATGTAGCATTGTTTTAGTATCTGTTGTTGTTGTATCACTTTTTGTTGTCATCAGCATGCTGGCTGACGGCTCTACTGCGCCAGTTGTTGAATATGATGTTGTTGTCGATGCTACTGCTGCCGCTGCTGCTGCGGTGGTGGCCAACATGTCTCTGGAATTTCGTTTGTTTTGCTGTGTGCTTTTACGCTGCTGTATGCGTACGTTTCTTCTTCTTCTTTTTTACTACTACTGGTGCAATACGGTTGTGCTCCTCCTCATGTACGCTCTTTGTTAATGTTGTTGTTGCTGCTGCTACTGTCGCTAGTTTCCATTCACTGTAGTTATCCTGCAATGAAATGTAAAGTCCTTGTAAATAAAGTTGACAACAATGTTTCGTGTGCGCTTGTCAAAGTGGCGCGTATAGACGCAACTACTTTTGTGGCATATTAAACACTTGTCGCTCATAGCCACTTAACCATTGAGCCGGGTTTTAACCACTAACCAATCGAAGGAAACAAGCGCTACGACACATCACCAGCATCATTTTGCACAAGCAAAGAAATTTCAAATTTACGAAATTTGGTCTCGTTTTGTTCGGGAACAGGTGAGACGCGCGGAAAGCAGCGAAAGACGAAAGAGTTTATTCCCAATTTCCAGCCACAACGGCTGATTAAGGCCGGTTGAATAAAAGTTGGTTTGTAACTTTGAATATGTGCGTGTGCTGTTGTATGTATGTAGATCTGTGTAAGTGTTTGTGCGCATTTTCACATTCCTAACTTTACTTTACTCCACACTTCTTGTTTAGGCAATTTGGCTAAGCGGAAATGCGTCTGAAAGCAATGCGCACCGAAGTTCTGTTATTCATGGACGACACTTGAAATGACAAGCTTGGTAATCAAGCAAATTGGAATAGTAAACTCTCTAAGGAGTTCTGATACTTGAGTTAAGAAATTAATTGTGAGCGTTTGTGACATACGTCCCTGAATTGTTGAGTTATAACTACAAAGACTTACAACAATTTAAATATATATGTATGCATATTAGGGTGGTTCAATTCGTGTGGAACGACCTTTCTTGGCATTGTTCCCCACAAATTCGAATTCTACGTTGAATTCCAAGAGAAAAAGGCCACGGAGCATAGCCCAAAAGTCAATTTCGTAAGCGTCACACATAACTTGCTGTGCTAGTGCAAACATTTTATTGGTATACACCTTCACATCACCTCTAATAACATACTGGTGATTTGAAGGTGTATATGTGAGGTTTCGATCGCAGTAGTTGACATTCGTTTGAATCGTAAAGATCATTTTTTATCTGACGTCAAAACTGTCTACGTTCGTCTCGAAAAAACAGCATTTGCGGGCAGTCATGCTGCATTATAATCTTCTAAAGAAAAGTGCAGCTGAAACATGTCGATCAATATTTACGGTATCATGCTCCTTTAAATAAAACTTGTAAAGAGTGGTTTCGACTCTTCCAAAGTGGCAATTTCGACGTGAATGATAAAGATCGTGAAGGGGCACCGAAAAAATTCGAAGAGGATATCGAGAGACGTTTGGTGACGTGTGAGATGCTTCTCGAACGGCGAACTGGCGATGAAAAATCGATCTATTATGATAACTCTAAGCGTCGAAAATGTTGAAGCTTAGTCATGCTTCAAAGATTATGTTGTGCGTCTGGTGGAATCAGAAGGGTGTCATCTATTATGAACTCCTTAAACCATCTGAAACCATCACTCGTGATCGTTTCCGACTGCAGCCAATGCGTTTGAATCGAGCTCTGAAAGAAAAGCGGCCGGAATGGGATGGTAGATATGACAAACTGATTTTGCTGCATGACAACGCCAGTCCACACGTTGCTAATTCGGTCCAGAAATATTTATAGGGACTTAATTTTGAGATCAGGCACCACCGTACTCCGTATTCCCCAGACATTGCTCCTTCAGATTACCATCTGTTTCGATCAATGCAGTCATCCCTTATTGGAGAGCGGTTCACTTCTTACGAAAGTATCGCAGACTCGCCCAATGAATGGGTCAAGTCAAAAGAACTCGAATTTTTCGTAAGAGGAAACCGATGCTGCCCGAAAGATGAAGTAAAGTTGTAGCTTCCAATGGCACATACTTCACATAATATCATGTATTATTTAATTGTTTAAATAATTCGTATCTATGGCTAAGCTAAAGGATGGAAACTTATTCCCATACCCAATATACACCTTGCTTGTGGTGAAATGTGAAAAATGAAACTGCCAAACCACTATTCTTCGGAGCCACAAAAGCTAAGATAATAAAATTTGATACAGTCACACAAATTACAAATACGGGGACGGACATCTCCCACGTCCGGTCATTTTTTCCGGTACCGAGTTTTAAGCGTAAATTTCGGAACAAATTACTCTCCCTTAAGCAGACACTCTCTTAGCCGGCTCGGCCAGTTATTTTTCATAAAATTTACACAAAAACCACTATTGAGCTGATGCGAATCTCGTATCTTTTCATAACAAATCAAGCAAAAACCTCTGTTGAGTGGACGTAAACTCCTCTTTTTTTATATCCTTGGTTACTAAGCTAGGGAGCATAGGGCCCCGACAATACGTTTCCATCGTACATGGTTCTGGACTGTTGTTTTTGCGCTGTCCTATTAGATTTCGGCATCTGTTTGACCGACCGCGACCTCTACTCCCTTGCGGGTTCCAGTCCAGTGCCATCACGTGAACTCCTCATAGGCGGTTAACATATAAAAAATGTAAAAAAACAGACTTCCTGGATACAGTATGATGTTGTTTTTGCACAAATTTAGTTTGGTATGCGCAGTGATTTGTGTCCAGTTTAGCGGATATGTGCTAGGATGAGGAGATCAAAGTATGGAGGAGATAATTTAAATTATTACACCAACGAGGAACTAAATTTGCCTGTGCGGGGATTAGCCAGCAAAAACTTTCACTCATCAAGAAATAATTAATTCAGTACGTTTGTTATAAAGTCGTCCGTATATATATATAAACTTTTGTTTGGCAATCCTCTGAAGAAAAGGCCTATCTCATCAGTATTATACAGTGACGACTTTATATATGTATATATATATATAGTATATACATACATATATCCTATTTGTGGTGTGCGTGATGGTGTTCCACAAATGGAGGGACCTACAGTTTCTAGCCGACTCTGAATGGCAGATATTTTTATGAGGAGCTTTTTCATAGCAGAAATACACTCGGAGGCTTGCCATTATCTGCCGAAGGGCGACCGCTATTAGAAAAATGTTTTTCTTAGATTTGGTGTTTCACCGAGATTTGGAGAAAAAGTAAAACTACTTATTATTGGGAAAGCTGCTCGTCCAAGAGGGTTCAGTTGATATTAAAAAAGTTAAGCATAAACGAAGCTTGGGCAAAGGTTCAAACGGAATCCATAAAAAACTTGCAGGGTCTGACAAAAATAAAAATGCATCAACTGACTTCGAGCCCGAAAGTGACTGTTAGCAACGCTGACCTCGTTAGTTGAAATATCATTCTGATGAATTTATAACAATAGATTTCTGGTTGTTTTTTTTTTCTGATCAAAATGGAAATTATTGACGATAGTTAGTACTAACACTGAGAGTATTACCGAAGAATGTGATGTAATTTTCTAAAACGAAATGGCTTTGAATGCAATTTCATACTTAAAGCGATTTGTCAGCGTCTTTTGAATTGTTAAAAAAGTTGGGAAGCCAAATTAGTTCCGTTCCTTTACCAATTGCGTGTGTGCGAGTAAATTCGGGTCGATGTGTTTGTTGTACCACTTCATAAATCTGTACCAGTATGGTGTAGTTACCGATCATCATCGTCTAATAGGCTCATTTTATAATAGGCCTAGGAAGAGGTTGCATTCACAGGGAGAGGGTTGTTAAATGAGTGAGTTTAAGGAGGCATCTGAGTAGGTGGTTAATATCAGGCGAGGTAGCTCCACGTACTGGACATATGTTGAGTACGTCGGAGTCGATTCTTGATTGGTAGGAGTTTAGCCTACTACAATATCCTGAACGTAATAGATCGAGATAACGCGGACCTCACTTGGCAGCTGAAGTTCTTCGTCTGGATGGTGGCTGGACTGCGATGATGACATTCAGGGGTCGGGAGATTAGGAATATGGTAAGAGACTCCCAATGAATGTCTTTTAAATGTCTGTATGTAAACTACCTGATCCGATAGTACTGGTCGTGTTTAATCCTGAATTTTGTCAGTGTAGTTAAGAGATGCCTGCTGACTTGCTTGGGAGGTGGCTCAGCCTCTAGAAAGTGCCTTCTGCGGTGATTTCTGTGGTAGCAGCCCAGTAATAAATGATGCTGATCATGTTACTGTACTCCTTATCAGGTAGCATAGTAGTCTCATTATGGTGATATTTTATGGGAAATATCAGGAGGCAATCCGTGGTTGTATTTTGGCAGGCCATCTCTCCGTATTTCAAAACCGGCCGGTTTGTTATAAATGCCGTCAGTAGCATTTCTTTATCTTTGACCCAAGTGCTACGGGCAAGCGATTTGAGTTCTTTATTGCGGTTTTGTACTTTAGTAGGCAATTGCGGTTATATTCGCCGATAAAAGAAAACTATCAAAATTGACTGCCAATATTTTGTGGTTATTACTATCGGTATTGGTGTATCATCGATTTTCACTTAACTGTAGTTGTTAAGGGTTATATACAGTTAAATTTTCAAAAATCGATGTTTTTATTTTATTTTCTTAATGTAAGTACATATATTATATCTAAGAATACACACAGAAAATTTAATATCGTTGCGGTGAATATTTTCGAAGTTACACGCTAATTTGAAAAGCGTGACTTTCAAATTTTAAACACGTTTTCTCAAAAGGTGTTTTGAAAGTCGGTGACCAACATTACTCGAAAACGGCTAAGCCGATTAGTCTCATATTTTAACACGAGCTTCTGAAATATATTTTTTAGTCAATCGTAGTAATCGAAGACTCTCACCAACAAATATTTTTTTATTAATTTAATTTTAATAATTTAAGGCCGAAATTTTGGTCGAAAATCGATGTTTTTTAAAAACTGCCATTTTGTCAAAAAAATGTATTTTGCTTATTCCTTCGACTAGTTACTAGATTACCAAATAACTTTAACAAAATCTGTTTGAATTTTTAATTTCAGAGGATCCAGTTCAGAAATATAGTACAGTGGTCACCGCAAAACGTCTTTTTTGAGAGGAGCTCCCGGAGAGCAGCTGTAGTTCCTTTCCGAATAAATATGTTTGCTAGCACTAAGTCTTAAAATACAGTTAAAATATGACATTATATGTGTACAAATTTTTGGATCAATAAATTTAGAAGTTTTCTCACAAAAAACTTTTGGAAAATTAGCTTCTTTTGGCCTTCTACCTGTATATAACCCTTACATAAATACTTAATACACTGATTTGTTTGTAAATAGGGTCACCGTGGATTTAGTGGAGGAACGTTGTAGATTTCTTGTAGTGGAAAAGCGAGAAATACTGGCGAGTTAGTCATTCAATTTGGAACACAAGCCATCTGTGTCATTCGCGGTGTCATTATCGAGCAATAGTCAGCATAACAAATCAAGGCAACCGGAATGACACGTTTATTTCGCGATCAAGGTAAACAAGCCGTGTCTGGTACGCTGAACCTTCCCTTAGATTCGATCCGTGCTTTTATGAGACTTAAGTGAGGATTCGCAAGATCGTCTCTTCCATTTAATGTAAGATAACGATTGCAATATATGGGACGCGTCACCGACCATGCGTTCTTTTTTTTTTAGACAAAAATTGGCAAATCAACTTTTGGTGGATTTTTGACACCATATTTTCCTTTTTTTACGTTGCGAACCACAGACTCATATGAGTTACTTATACTTATATATTCCATTTTCCCATTCGCGTGTTTATTTTTATTTTAAGAGTCAATTCGAAAAAGGAATTTTAATGCAAAATGAATAAGAAAGAAGTCTTCAATTAAATAGAATTAAAATTACGCCTTGAATAGCACCAGTGAGCACTTTGTAGTGCTACGGAATCAGAGCGCCAAATGGAGCTCATAATAAATAAATTTAACGGAGCATCAAATATTGATCCAATAAAAAAGACAGCTACTGAAATAAATAAATTTCCGTCGAAATCAAAATTCGGTGAAGGATGTGTGTATGTGTTTACAAAAGGCGAAATTGACAAGGGTATTAAACTCATTCAATCAAGGATAGACATCCACAAATATGTCATGGCATTCACAAACACCCATTCTCGTACACACACACACACACACACACACACATACACACGCAGACTCGAAAACCAACTGTCAGTATGGCAGCGTATAAATTGCAAACAAAATAATTTGATGCTTTAAGCGATCTGCTATTTTTGGCTCCTACCCACACACGAAAACACACATACACTCATAGACCGCATCTGACAGCTAGAGCACAATAATAACCAACTGCCTGGTTGACTGCTTTGTTGGCTGCAGGCAATGTAAAACTCAGTTGGTTACGTATACGCCACGTTTGGTCGAAAAGCCGGTTGGAAACGCTAAGGAAAACATAAACAAACCGGAAAAATGTTATCAATAGGACAACAAAGATATGAATTGAAGGAGAGCAAATGAGAGAATGAGAGAGAGAGAGCGAATAAAAACGCAAAGAAAGAAGGAAAATTCAAATAGAGAGCAAAAAAGAGAGAAAGAGAGAACGAAAGCACATGAGAAGGTAAGCTAATGCGCATTGCGCCGACTCACCCTTCGCATGCTAGCAAGTGAGAGTGAGAGCGCGTAGTATGTGAGTTTTGTTTTCAACAAGGAGCAATGCGACACCTTTGACTAACTGCGAATGGTTGAACTGAAGTGGAATGGGCAAAACCTAACTGTGCTTATATTACAATATCTTCAACAGTTCCCCCAATAAGCTGCGGCTTGTATGCAATTGTGGGCGAAAAGGAATAATAATTGCACTCGGCTTGCAATGTTCGGCAATCGACACTGGCATTCGATTTGGATTCCAAATCGGGGGTGGTTGTTTGAATACGTGCGGCACCCTTGGCCGAGCAGTTGTCGACGAGCTACGGCTGCAAGCGGTCGTGTTGTAGTTGAGCAGCGCTCATCGCCTTTAAAATTCTACATTTTGAACAAAATTGGGCCGACTGACTTAAAAACTCGCTCTATACTATTAACTCAGTGACAATAGCTGGCTGGCACTTCTGGCCAAATTGGGCCTAAACGCTCGCTGCACCAACAGACGGCCAACAGTGGTAGTAGTGTCGTGTTGCATGAGTGACGTGCAGTCGTCTTAGTTGTCGTCGCCATCACCATTGCCGTCATGGTCGTCGTTTTCGTTTGTGTTGTATGAAACGAAATTGAACGCAAAGATAAAAGGAAAACAGGATAACAAGCAGACACATTGCGACAGGCAGTGCAAAGTTGTTAATATTGAATGAATCAATTATTTTAATGCTCCAGCCTTGCGCAAATAGTGATACGTTTCGTGTACAATCGAATGAGTTCAAGGCAAAAATTTACTTATGCAAATAACGAGTGTAAAATTTTAAATAAACGACAACAAAATTTTAAATAAAAGGAAAAACTGAGTGTCAATAGACTGCCAGCACGTGATTGTTGGTTTAGAAAAAAGTGATTTTTTTCTTCTGTGAAAATTATTTTCGATTTTTCTGCATTGCTTTGGCATAAAAAATTCAAAATATATATAAAAATTAACACACATACACACAAAGGAGTTATGTGAAAACAAGTTTCGCAAAATACAAAATAAATTGAGAAAAAATAATCGAATTCGTGGTCGGCCAGAAAGTTAGTAAGTTTGTTTGTGCCCCTTTTATTTGTGGTTTCCGTAGCGATACAATTTGTGCATTGTGTTTGTTGTTAGCATGGCAACGTTTCCTTTCGACGACTCAATTGGCTACACGCAGCTTTTGTAGTAGAGGATAACGCAAGAGTATTGACCTAAACCGATTGGTATGTGGAAATAATTAAATGTTTGAATGATTTTAGTTTTGGTATTTTCTATGTCACTGTTAATGCCTATAGTGCTATTTATTTACCGTGTTTTGCGATATGACTTTTAAGGACTACCTTATATTTACGTAGACTGAGAATATTGTTAATTCTTTATACTAATTTTGGTGCAATAGAAAAGTATTGAGACATTTTAAAATAGACATTTTTTTAGTCCAATTCTTAGTAGACTAATGAAATATAGTAAATTTAGTTTCTGTTGTGGTATTTGCTTACACTTTTCGTGTGTACTACGAAAAATTAAACTCAATGGCTTGTGGATTTAAAGGGACACCTTAAGTCGCCTTGAAGCAATGAAAAATTTGGATCTAGATTTTTCTCCATATAAAAATATCTTTAAATTTTTTCGCTTATATGTTTAATATAATAGCAACAACAACAAAAAATACGTATTTTCACATTCAAACCAAAATATAAAAAATTAACAATTATTCAGAAATTTTGACTAACAATACCCCTTTTTATAAAAGTCAATTTTATGCCAAAATATTTGATTATTTTGTACTAAAGCATATTTTCTTTTAATTACGAATTGAAAAGCCACAAAACGCCATGTTATCCCACCGTCTGTGAGATCAATCAATGGTACTGGAACCTTAAGGAAAAATAATAAGTTAAACAAAACATTTTATATCAGGTTTTACGCAAAAAGAAACAAGTAAAACTTTGCAGTGGACTCAAATTATTAACCATTGCTGCGTACATATTTATTTTTTTAGAATCAAATAGTATGATGTTTAAAACAAACAAAACTAAAGATGCTGAAGGCGCTTTCAAAAAATTTAAAAGGTTTTTTTAAGATAATTAATTTGATTCCATTTGTGGAACAACATCAAAACGCACACCACAAATAGGAGGAGGAGCTCGGCCAAACACGAACAATTTTTTTTTAAATTTCATTAGAACTGGTTGAGTGGAAGTTCACAGGATAACTGAGTTTTAAGCCACTTTAACTTATCAGAAAACGTTGTTACTAGTCTTAGTCCATTCCAAAATCAGTATACTTCAAGAATAACAAAAAAGTAAAAATTAATTTTGTAATTATTTAACGGCTTACAAATGCCACCTAAAAGCTATATGCCTAACCCCTCACTATATTTAAATGGTTAAAAAAAGTTTCACCTAATAACGGTCATCCCTCGACAGGCAACGGCAAAGCTGCGAGTGTATTTCTGCAATAAAAAATCTAAAAATCTGCTGCTCAGAGGCGGCTAAAGATTGTATGACCCTCTTTTTGTGGCAAAAACGCACACAACGAAGAGGAGAAAGAGGAGAGAGTATATATTAAATTATATATATTTTGAGCAATTTTTAGCAAAATTTCATACTCTGTTACGCTCCTTAGTGGCAAATATGATTGACGTATGACGCCAATCGCAAAATTTATAAATCTTCGTATAAGGTGATTAATTTTGCGCCACATTGTATATGCGTACTTTTGAAGTTATTGAATTAAAATGTTTAGAAACATTTTCGAGAACACAATTATTAAGCAGCATAACTATTTTTATTTTACCTAACTTGTAATTTTTAATTTTTTCCTCAAAATTTCGATATATAAATATAGAAGCAGAAAACTCAACCCTTATTTTGAATTTGTGTGATAAAAAAATATTTCTGAGAAGTTTTTCCTAACAATACTCAACTATACCGACAGCTGAGCTACTTTGTTTTTAATCCATGCATTATCGTCATTCGACGTTTTTTAATTTTTCGTGTTTGAAATTTTTTCATTATATATGTAAGTATGATCGATATTTTGGGACTTTTATTTTTTTAAATAGTTTTCATTCAATCAAATTTTATTCTACATTTCAGATATACATTTTTTAATCATATTCGGGCGTTGTTCGTGAGCTCAAATTTCCTGTTTTTTTAAATTTAATTCAAAAACGGCATTGAATATTTCACACTAATTTCATGTTTACCAAATAAATGTTTCAGATAATTTGAATTTTTCATTATATATGATCGAAATTTTATGATTAAAATTTTTTTATATTTTTTATAAAAAAAAATCGTTTTTTTAATCAAATTTTAGATTTACATTTTTTAATCGTATTGGAGCAATGTTCGTGAAAAATAAAACTCATGTTCAGCAAACATCTTTTTTTTATATATTTTGATAGTTTGATGAATATTTTGTGATACAATTTTTTTTATTAAAAAAATGTTTTTTTTTTTTTCAAATTTGACTATCTCATTTCAGATTTAACATTTTTTAATCATATTTCGGCGTTGTTCGTGAATTCAAATTTTATGTATTTAAAAATTTAATTCAAAAATAGCAAATAAATTT